>JASANG010004099.1:0-86338 GCA_030248215.1 Enoplolaimus lenunculus
ATATTTCAGACAAAGAACACAACGATTGATTTAGAGAATTTTTTCATTATTAAAATTCAAGTCCGTGTACTTTTCTATTCACCGTTTCGTTTGTTTGCTAGTCTAAACTGTAGCATGATTACATTTCTAAATATTTTATGTTTAAGCTTAAAAATTTTATACTTTAATCTCCGTTTTCGAAGTATTTTTACAAATGCGTTTACACTAAGCTTTTCAATTTTTATTTTACAGGTAAAATGCTTGTTCTTATACTTGAAATAACGACGTCACTAGTAAAAAATCTTGAAAATCTTTTTAAGTTCTACTGCACTAATTTTCTTTATTCCCATAAATCCCTGCAATTATTGGCGTGGCTCAACAATATAGCGTAAAAATACTTTGGATATTTTTATACTTCAACATCTGTTTCCGGTTTGCGCTTTATTTTCCGATATCTGTTTCGATTGCTTCGTACTGTTAGTTACACCTTCCAGCATATTATCGACAATAATTGCTGATATAGAACCTGCTGGCTTGAGCGATATCTTTCGTAGTTGCACCTTGTTTGCAAGTTCAGGTTACTCACTTTCACAAGCTTCATGAATCTCCCGTTAGCTTAATTTTTGGTATGGATTATGGCCCGATTTGTGCTTTTGATTCAGTGATTGTTCACACTCAATTCTCGTTCCTTGCGGCTGTGTACGACGTTTGCCACGAGTACTTCATTGTCAGTCACATGTGAAAACGAATGGTCCTACGTCGTCTTGCTTGTTGGCTGGCCCCAATGTAAATTTTGCCACTATGCCCTGCAGTGTATTGCCAGCTTTTGAGTACCCATCTGCATAGATACCATTATTTTTGGAACGTTTGTTGCGTTGTGTCAAATTGTGCCAGCGGTTGAATTCCTAGTTTATCTGTTGTCACATGTGGAATATTATTATAGGTTGCTGGTTAGTTTTCTGTACCAAATTACGTTTCTTGTTCCAGGGTTGCTGGGCCAGAGTGGTTCCCCAAAGTTCAATTGTATGCCTCCAGTTTTTATCAACAATTAATCAGCAGCATGCTATTACACCAGCACTATATTGAGGTATATGTTCGCTTGAGTATGTTTGTGTGATACTGTAGTTGCAAGCATGCATTTCAACAACTGTTTGGTGATTGATATAAATTGTTTAAGAGTACCGCTGATTGTTGACTGATGTGGAAGCGTCAGTTTTAGGATAGTACAAAGCAATATTCGACGCACTTGGGACAGTTTTAACAGTTGTTGAAGATGACGTTGTGACAGATGTAACAACCAAAAAATTAGCTACTGGATCCAAAGCTGAAGATCTGTAGATTTGACGCCAATAGAAGTATTGTGCAGTTGATGGAATCGTTTGGTTGTAAAGATCAACAGTTTTGATGTGGTTTCTGTCGGGAAGATACGTTTCAGGCCTTGTTTGTTGTAAAGAATTGGTCGACTGTTGTGATTCTGAGAAACTTGTGTTGCATTTGGATGGTCGAGGAGTCATCGGTGGCATTGAAAGTGGTAATTGGCGTTGTTGTTGTTGTGGTTGTTGTTGTTGTTGTAGTTGTTGCTGCTGCTGTTGTTGTTGTTGTTGTTGTTGCTGCTGCTGTTGTTGTTGCTGCTGCTGTTGTTGTTGCTGCTGCTGTTGTTGTTGTTGTTGTTGTTGCTGCTGCTGTTGTTGTTGCTGCTGCTGCTGCTGGTGGTGGTGGTGCGGCTGCTGCTGTTGTTGCTGCTGCTGTTGTTGTTGCTGCTGCTGCTGGTGGTGGTGGTGCGGCTGCTGCTGCTGCTGTTGTTGTTGGTGATGCTGGTGTTGTTGTCGATGTTGACCAATTTTAAAGTTTCCACTAGTACAGGCAACAGGTATATCCATTGATTGTGCCATATCATAAGTATGTCCTCCCGCTGTGATGTTGTTTTTATGTTTAAAATTATCTTCCGATCCAGAGTATTGCGCTGGTGGCATCGAGTTGAACATTTCAGATCTGTGATCGAGACTTTTCGACCATTGAGTTGAACGTACGGTATTGTTTAGCTGGTTTAATATTTGTGGTTGGTTATGGTATGACGGTTCTGGTTGAACGTGTTGTATGTGAGTAATATTTGGTTTATTTGTCAAATGTTGTGAACACTGTTCAGATTGGAGTAATCCGACAACAGCAGGCGAAACTTTATTATTTGGCGTATGACTAGAATTTAATCCAGGTGCGCTTAAATGCATGCTTGAGGAAATTGAAGACAATATTAATGGTGACAGCGGTTTTGACGACGTATTGGTTGGTTGAAACTGGTCGTTGAATGAAAAACCTTTACGCTTTCGCCATGAGCGTTGCGTCGAATCAGGAAGCAGCAACGAATTGCTACCCAATCCTGGTTCACAATACGGAATTGAAGTTTTTGACGATAACTGTTCATGATTGATATTTTGAGTTATTGACGCGAGTGGATTTTCAGTTGACTGTGATTTGTATCCGCTTTCGTTCTTAATCTCTGATAGTCGCTTTTTGCTACTGGAACTGCTATCTGAAACAAAGATTCATCGAATTAACATTGCCAGTATACGATTGATAGTAGGAATGCTGAGAAGTAACGTCTTTTCATATAATAGAAATACAATTGGCACAAGGTCAAAAGCTTTCGGTTTATAGTTTGTGGTTGAAAATGACAAATTATTGTACAGAATGGGTGGGTATCTTTTGTATCAGTCAAAACCAGTACAAAGTAAGTATTTACCGCGAAACTTGCATCAGAAGTTTTGTCGCTAGCAATACCATTTTTAAGTCCATCTTCAAATTAGTTTAAGCGAATTTCAAGTATAATGGATAGAATGCGGGAATGGTAATTAATGCTATGCGTTCGCTCCAACAGTACTTCGGTGATGAAAATTATTTCAAATTCCGGTCCCTGATCCTGTTCCTGTTATATATAGCATATTGAAGCTCCGAACGAAAGTATAATTACCGCTATTTTCTGCAACATTCGACGCAATTGAAGTATTTGAAATCGCTGACGCATTTGACTCGAACGAAGTCAACAGAACATCAGGACGACTTGAGTCAGAATCAACTCCGGTGCTTTCAAAGCTGCGTTCAAACGACTCAAAACTTTGCTCGAAATGATGCTGACTGTCTTCGAAACTTAAACTGATCGCAGCGGATTTTGCTTTTGCGCTACCAAATGCAGCCATCTTTCCAATACTGGCGGAACCAGCGTTCAAGCGCGACGTCGATGAAATTGTTTTGTTTTGCCGTAACCGACGCGTCGCTAATATGTTTCTGAAATTATTAATAATTTATGTGCAATTAATACTTTTCTCTGAATTCTCAACTCTATTGGGTTTTTGGCGTTGTGTGTTGCTGTTTGCAGTTAATTGTAATTATGGATGTGCCAATTAATCGGCATCGGTAATTATCGCCACTTTTCGCGTGTATCGACATCGAGATTGACACTGCAAAAAAATTGCCGATTCTTTACCAATAAAGATTGACGTTTTTCATATTTGCAACAGAAGTGTCACATTTTACTTTCTGGGTCTGTGTATAATTGTTAACTTATTGAGTATTTGAGATATTTGATTTTTATATGTACAGTAATTGTGCTACTTATTCGTCGGTATTTTTTTGTAGTAAAGATTTCACAGTTCTCATAAGTACAATTTGTTTGACTGTTAACGTTTCGAGCCAAACCAGTGTTTTTGTTAGATGGTTTAAAGCGCAGCAAATATTGCGTACAATTTTACTAGCAATTATTTGGAAAACGTGCAAGTCCAATCTTATTGCTTTGTATCAGTTTCTTATTAATGTTCCTTTCACCCTGACCTAATCACATACCTGTACTTTTGTCTGCGAGTTTCAGGGGTCATTAGTTTGGGAGGTTCTAAAAATGTCGACGAACGACGGCGTACAGTATTGAATCTTCGTGAAGGCGGCTCTGCCGTTGTATCGGTGGTCGATTCAAACGACGTTTCAAACGAACCAAGACTTTCGCCATCATCAACTGACGGCCACTGATTGGACTGAAAAGTAAAAACCCTATTCACACGTGCAAGTGTTCGCTGCGAGAACTTGCAGCTGCAACTTGTATTTGCAAGTTTTGTCTAAAATCCCGGTCGAAAAATTTGCAGCTTCAAATAATTCATTAAAAATTAAAGCTAGGAATTTAGTTCACATATGTGAATAACTATACAAATTCGCTGAATTTATTGCAACCGCTTTCTCATTGGTTGATGAAAAAATGCAAGTTCTGCGTGCAGTTTGCAGCTGCAAGTTCTCGCAGCAAAAACTTGCACATGTGAATGAGGCTTCAGAGTAGCGGTATACTTTTTAGAACTGTTTTTATATTTCACAAACAAAACTTGTTTTTATTGAACAATGGATGCATTCTAAGGCAAGAAAATTTTTCTGTTATCTGAGGATTTGTATACGCGCATCTTCGACTTCGAATATTTCTAAGAGTTGAGGAAATGAAAAAGCGAAAAAATGAGCTTGTTTTAAAAGTGAATTTGTCTTACCTGGAGAAGTTGTGAAATCGCTGGCGGCGTATCTTCACTATCGAACGAATCAGCGGTTGCAAGTGTGGTACGCAACGACCAAAGTTTGTGACACTCTTCTGTAAGATCAGTAGGAACTGTGCCTGATTGGACACCGGTTTTTACCGACTGAGATTTTGGTGCTGTGGGTGTTAGCTGTTTTCGATTTATCGTCGAAGATCGTTCCGTTGTGTCGTGTTATCCGGAGATGGCGGACGATGAAGTTGGACAACGGTTTGAGTACTTGTCTTTGATGTGCCGCCAGCGGTCGTTGAACCTACGCTTTGGGCATATATGATACTTGGAAGCTGTGGCAGCATACGGGAAGGTGATGGCGGGGAAACTTCTGAATAAATCGTTAGTTAAACTGGTATCGCTTGTTTTGAACTATGTTTCTGTCCCCAATTAACCGCAATTTAAATACCTGATGTTATCCGATAATTATTTGATTCTTCTCTGCTGAATAGTATATATCTAACAAACTAAGGTAAATTTAATTAACAGCCAGCGATAGAAAATGCAAGCAAACATGAAAGATTAATTTACGGTGTCGGTAAAAATAAGTTTTTGACAAAACTTAATTTTTGCCGACCTCACAGAAGCATAAGGCAAATACAACATGGTACGTCCCAACATTATTTACTATCAATCTATTGGTATCGGTTCTTGATTCCAAATATTCGCCCATGTAAAGATCAGGGGCAGAAATTTGTGTCGGATTTTGGGTGATAACATTAAGCTTTAGACTATTTTTTTGCTTGGCTTAGGCTTATGTATAGGCTTAGGCTTAACAATATGCTCATTCTGACCACTTAGGCTTAGGCTGGGGGTTGAACTTGTGGTAAGGAATATGCTTATAATACTGTTCCGCCCCGGTTCTTTTACATTGGCCCAAATGTTTAAGAGTTTGAGTGACATGTTTTTGATGCCTATCTTTTCGCACAGCTCCAGTTTTCCTTCAGTTATTCAATTAATTGGGTTATTTGATTATTAATTATGGATTATTGATTATTAATTATGGATTATTGATAATTAATTATGGATTATTAATTATTAATTATGGATTATTAATTATTTATTTTTGGATTATTGATTATTAATTGTACATTGTCAATCTATTTAATTGTTAATCATAAATATTTATTAATTATCGATTATTAATTGATATTTTTATTTTTGTTAACTATTTATTTTTTTTTATTAATTATTTATTTATTTTTTGTTGGGTACTTTTTGGGTACACTATAGATTATTAATTATTAATTTTTCATTTTTTTTTCGTCTAGTTATGAATTATTAATTATTTGATATGGATTAATAATTTTTAATTATGGATTTTTCGTCTATTTTTTTTTCGTTTATTAATTATCGTTTTTTAATTACTAATCGGGGTTTAATTTTTACTCTAATGTTCTGATGCTAATGCAAATTCAATCTAATGCGGATTGGTAACGAATAATAATACCGCTCTAACCTGGTCTGTCGAGATCAAAGTGGCTCCTGTTCTGTAGTTTGCTGGAAGCTGCGATCACGTGTAAACGATGGATGCAAAAGTCGCGCTCGCCGTAATTTCGTATTTAAAGGTTGAAGATGTCATTGCAATTAATTACAAGGCTAAGCTTTTTCAAAGCCGAGATTGAATTTAAACTCTGCTGATAAAAAACGCACAGTGTATAAACAGCCGGAACAGTACAGATAAGCATATTTATAAGCCTAAGCCTAAGCCTAAGCCCAAGCGTAAGGATGAGCCTATTCCTAAGCCTAAGCGTAAGGATAAGCCTATTCCTAAGCCTAAGCCTAAGCCTAAGCTTAAGCCTAAGCAAAAAGTGTATAGTCTGAAGCTTATACTGCTCCGCCGGAAAACGATCCGGCCCTGTTCTATACATGGGCCAAAACGACAGTATTAAATTGCGCTGTGAACTGTAAGTAGGTGCTGCCAAAAACAACATGAATTGATCGCCAGCCAATGGTGCTTAAAAGTCGGCATTAATATTTTCGCTAATGCGGATCAGTCTTCTTGACAGTAACTGCCAACTTATTGGTTACATCCGGATAATTGGCCTATTTTAAACAGTCAATTTATTGTTGAATTGTTTAACGTAATCCAATTAAATTAATCATTTATTCTAATTAAAGCATACAGTAATTTCATATTCAAACAGCTTACCTTGGTTGCATTTTATTTCGTTGATCTGTGTGTTTTCGCCAGCATTCGGTCCACCAACATGTTCTGTTGCATCTGGATCGTCAATGTAACAATCTGTTCCAACAACATCTGTTTGAGAATAATCCTCAATGTCTAAAGTTGGAACATTTGTTGGTCCTTTGAAACTGTTACTGCGTCGACCAGTTACAGTGGATGGATTTGTTGTTGGCACTGTCAGGGACATCCCACGACCCGGCGGATGAGCAGACATTGGAGCAGGCCCACCGTTCCATTGACCGTTCGCAACAGCTGCGGCCGCCGCAGCGGCAGCTGCTGCTTCTACCGGGCTCATTGGTAGCATTCGTCTGGTGGGTGATGTTTTTGGAGGCGTAAATCGCGGTGTTGCTGATGAATAATCACCGTGCGATGTTTGATCGCCACCAGTGAACGAATGTCGATAACGTGGATCATAGAACGGTTCGGGAGTCAACTCGTGCGGCGACGAATTTGCGATCATGTATTGTTGACGAAGGTTTGGTGAGAGTTCAGAATGAGATCGATGATGGTAAGGAATGGCTCCAGAATACGATCTACGATAGTAACGATCAGTAGACGCTTGACGTGGCGTTGGAAATGATTCGCCGTTGTTAGGATAAGTGGCGTCTGAATTTGCGTGACTTAGACGATGCTGCAAATCGTTGTAGTCTTCGGTGTAGTCGGTAGATTGACCAAAATCAAATGTTCGAACTAAGTGTTGCTGAGACTGACATTGGAGCGGCGATGGCCCATAGTGTGCTGGCGGGACGGTTAGCGTGTTCTGTGACCGAAACACAGTTGATCGACGTGATCCAACAGGACTTTCGCTTGCGGTAACTGGCGACGATGCGTTTCGAGTGGCCAGCGAATGTCGTTTGTCGAATTCATTCAAATGACTGACTGTTGTTGGTTGTGCGCGTGCTGTTGCGAGGATGTTTAAGCTAATGTCAGTACCGAGTGGGATCGTTGGAACGACAGATCCGTCAATTTCACTGAAACAATCGACCATTTCGGCAACGGCTGTGTTTGACTTGTTGCTGCTACCGCCGCCGGCAGATTGTCGTTGTTGAGGGTTGTAGTCGAATTTCATCATATGTTCCAACTGATGATATGTGGCGACTGTGACTGGCGGATGTGGGGGTGGGCTTGGCAAAATGACTGCTTCATCTTGGCGTATCAATGAACGTCTTCGATACTCAGGCCCGACGTCCGATCGTGAGTAGTAATTGACAAAAACGGATCCACGACGCGCTTGAGAACCAACTTCACCGCCAGCGTATGATCGGGCAGATCGATGGTCTTTGGCGTAGATTCCACGCAAATTTGCTTGCTGATCGCGTCCTGTGACATTGGTCGCGTGCGTCGCTTGAGAATATAGCGGCGATTGTTGATGTTGTGTCGATACAATGTTCAACGAGCCACGACGATGCGCTGGTGGGGGACCCTAGAAATAAATTGATGGTTGATCGCGGGACAAAACCAAATTTGAATGTAATACTGGCTGTGATTTGAGTTGGATTCGGTTGATATATTATTTGAACATTGTTATGGGAAACTTGCTTACCGATGTAAACTTTATGTTTGAAATGGCTAAATAAATCTGACGCGAACGCTTACTTAGGCCATGTTATATATAGATGGACACCGGATATCGGGATATGCGGATATGACAAAATCCGCCGATGCCTATCACTGTTATAAGTTAGCTGTTCATGTACGGTTCGTTGGTCGTACAATGTGACTTGTTGAAATATTATTCGCATGGCCCATGTATAGAACATGGCCGGAACAGTAGTATAAGCATATTCCTAAGCCTAAGCCTAAGCCTAAGCAAAAAATCAGTCTAAAGCTAAAATTGACACTATTATAGTCCGTTCAGAAAACGATTCGGCTCTGTTTTATACATGAGCCATTCGCATTATCAGTGATTGATCATTCTTGCCAATGCTGTGATTTGTTGCAAATTTTTTGATTGAGTTTACACGAAACCTATGAAACGGTTTGTAAAACACGGAGTCACTGCTACTGTGACAAACAGGTGCGTGAAAGCAGGACTGTATTTTGGCAAAGGGTCGTGCCAATACCGATGTTACTAAATTAGCGGAATGCGACACTTTTCGCTATCCGGTTGACGTCTCAGCCGTTTAATGCTGATTCAAAATCATTGGTGATTTATTAATTTTTCACCCAGGGAATAGGTTTGATGGTTGGGTCTGAATACACTGTGTACTCCAGAAGTAGTAAGTGTGCTTAAAAACAGGGGCCAATGTAAAGAACAGGGGCGGAACAATATTATAAGCATATTCTTAAGCCTAAGCCTAAGCCGAAGCCAAGCAAGAAATATTCTAAACCTTAAGCTTACTCAAAATGTATTTGCTTCTTTATGTCGCTAATGCGATTTAGCGGACTTAACGTTAAGGTTTAAGAATGGTTTGGAAATGTTGTTAAGTAACTTGGTTTTTGTAAGGAATTATTTCTAGAAGTCTATTTGATGCCTGGTTATGCATCGTTCACAATAAAAATTTCATTTTGCGACCGAAATATTATAAGGTAGTGTGTTGTTAACACGTGTCAAATTTCAAAATTGTGATGCGTTAACAGTAAACTCTACCCTATAACGCGTGTTACACAATGCTCTGTGACGCGTATTACGATTGGGCTGTGACATGTGCTAGAGTAGGGTTATCGCAATTTATGCGACAAGGTAGGGTTAATGCATGACAATTTTGAAATTACCACGTGTTAAAACTCTACCTTATAATGTTTTAGGTGTCGAAATGAAATTTTTTGCTGTGAACAATGCATTAATTTTGAGAATTTTGAGTATTTTTTACCTTTTCGAGCACAGTTTGGCCGGATTCTCTGAGGTAGCCAATTGGCCCAAGTGATGGTCTTTTTTCCATCGACCGTGGCAGACCCAAACGTGGCGGATGTGGTTGTTGTTGTTGTTCATCGCGTCCTGATCCTCCAATGGATTTAGATTTGATGCTCAGTTTTTCGTTGCGATGCGGTGACAATGAGTTGTGGTCGAAACTTCGGGCTCCAATGTGTATCTAAAATTCACAAAATATATATAGTCGTAGTTAACGTAAGAAAAATGTGACAAAATTAACGGCCCATGTATAGAACAGGGCCAGATCGTTTTCCGACGGGGCTATAACAGTCAGTTTAAGTTTTAGACAAGCTTTTTTGCTTTGGCTCAGGCTTTATAGGCTTAGGCTTAGGTTTAAGAATAGGCGTATCCTTACGCTTAGGTTAGGCTTAGGCTTAAGCTTAGGAATATTCTTATACTGCTGTTCGGGCTTGTTCTATACATGGACCAAGTTAAGCATCGCGAGGATGAATTTGGTATAAAACAGAATATGTTGGAGAACGGATTACAGGTATGCAATAGCGACCCAGTTATCAGATTGAGAGAAGATAAGCTACATCTCAGATCAAAGTAGATAGCTTGACCGATGGTGAACTGTGTCGGTACTAGTTCTGTTGCTCTTATCAGTAGCCCACGTTTAGCTGAGAGGTGTCCTGTTACCCACTTGACAGGAATAGGCACGGAGTGCAACAACACATACCAGCCCCTGCACTCTTGCTTTATCGGTCGGGATAACTTCGAGCCTATGTTTTTGCTGGGTCGGTCGGGACCAGAGTGGCGGGTTGCCCGCGACCCAGCGAAAACGTGTCCGGCACGATCCAGCAAAACGTAGTCTCGAAGCTGTCTCGCCATTCTAGCAAAAATATATAAATACAGTAGTGTTTACCGTTGCACGCCAGATCTATAGTTTGCTTGACGCTCGTCTGTCTACGCCGTTGACACTACCGTCCTGTGGGCAGTGCTCTTGTCTTAATAAATTAGCCTGAATGTTGTGTCGGCGCAGCTAAAAAGTCCCTTTACAATTTCTGAAACATGGTTTTCAGATACGTCTTCAGTTTGCTATAGCGGGAAACGTTCCCCTTCGAAAGTTCGATTAAGTGCAACCCCCTGTTTCCAAACCATGGCTACGCCTCGTACACTGTAAATTCCAATGAGTGGATTAATCAATTCAGCTAGCGAGTTAGATATTTTTGAATTAATATCAGTAAACATTTAACTCACTCTGAGTTGAGTTGATTCCTATTCTCAGTTGAGTTGACTGTGGCTGAGTTGATTAACTCAGAATGAATTGAATCAACTCAAAATTCTGAATTCTGATAGTCCTAACTCAGACTGAGTGATTCAACCCATTCTGAGTTAATAAAATCAACTCACTGAAATTTACAGTGTACAAACGAACCTTTTTATTCCGACGGTCTTCGTCTGAAGTGTCTGGTGGTTCCATAACTGATATTTGAGGTACCGGTTGACCCAAATGTTGTAATTTTGCACGCGTTGTCGCTTGAGTTATTGCAGAAGTAGGCTTTGTTTGCTTTGCCATCGATACTGTGGTTGTTGATGTTGCTACTGCTGTTGAAACTGGTTCGTTTTTCGTATCCGGACTGTGTTCAGCGTTTGATGTTGGTTTACCATTTTGGTTGTATTCAAGTGACCTGAAAATAAACAAAATCAACTGTAGTAACAGATACGGTAATCATTTGTACACTGTAAATTTCAGTAAGTTGATTTTAATTCAGAATTAGTTGAATCACTCAGTCTGAGTTAGGACTATCAGAACTCAGAATTTTGAGTTTATTCAAATCATTCTGAGTTAATTAACTCACACAAAGTCAACTCAACTGAGAGTGAGAATCAAGTCAACTCAGAGTTTAGAATCAACTCAACTCACTGTGAGTTAATGTTTACTGATATTAAGTCAGAAATAACCAACTCGCTAGTTCAATTGATTAATCAACTCATTGGAATTTACAGTGTAATTAATTGAAAATAACAATATATCTTTGCAATAGAGATTATATAAACGCCTTGAAACAAGTACTGTTCGACATTTGCTATATATGTTAATTATCGAAAATACGGATCGCTATTTTGTGACGGTTAAAAGACTAAACTTTAATTTTAAGTTGCCTAAATGAAAAATAAAACAAATTTTTTTCTATAAAATTCGTCTTTTGAGTAAAAAATGAAGTTATTTTTCGAGGTATCGTCAGCAAGACCTACAGGTTCCGGTTGTTTCCACAATAACTTCTTCTACACTGTAAATTTCAGTGAGTTGATTTTAATTCAAAACGAGTGGAATCACTCAGTCTGAGTTAGGACTATCAGAACTCAGAATTTTGAGTTGATTCAATTCATTCTGAGTTAATTAACCAACTCACCCAGAGTCAGCTCAACTCAGATTGAGAATCAACGAAACTCAGAGTGAGTTAATGTTTACTGATATTAATTCAGAAATAACCAACTCGCTAGCTGAATTGATCAATCAACTCATTGGAATTTACAGAGTACGCTTACACTCAATTTTGCACAACACTACGTTTTTATCCATCGTTCACAATAACACCGATGATAACACTATAAAAGATCTGGCTTTTATACGTGTCAAATTTCAAAATTGTCATTCGTCAACATTACCATAACGCAAAAATTTGGTTTCTCCTACCCGGTCCATGTAAAGATCAGGGGCGGAACGTTTTTTTGTGGACTGAAATAGAGTTAGTTTAACTTTTAGACTAATTTTTTGCTTGGCTTAGGCTTGGGCTTAGAAATTTGCTCACTCTTACTCTTAGGCTTAGGCTTAGGCTTAGGCTTATTAATTTGCTCACTCTTACGCTTAGGCTTAGGCTTAGGCTGAGGATTATGCTTATCCTCACGCTTAGGCTTAGCCTTTAGGAATATGCTTATAATACTGTTCCGCTGCAGCTCGTTACGTTGGCCCCCTACTTTAACGCGTGTTATAAAATGCTCTGTGACACAGGAAATGGTTTTAATTGAATGCGATTTACAACTATTTCAACTGTATTCATACTTATCAGTTGTTGTTTTTGACTCGACAAGTGTACTATCACCATTATCATTGCTTTCTTTCACACAAACACGATCTGTATTGTTGCTATTTTCGTCTTTAGTCGTCGTAACAAATTCTGCAATTTTAGCTTTAGTTACACATTTATATACCAAAACGTATTGCATAATCTTTTCGTTAGAATGCTGGGTTCCGTATCGTTTTAGCTTGCCAATTTTATGTTTCAACAGTTTAATTTTTTAAGTTATCAACTTCGGCCAATGTAAAGAACTGGGGCGGAACAGTATTATAAGCATGTTCCTAAGCCTAAGCCTATGCTTTAGCCTAAGCCTAATCGTAACAATGAGCGTATTCCTAAGCCTAAGCCTAAGCCTAAGCCTAAGTCTAAGCAAAAAAATTAGTCTAAGGCTTAAACTGATTCTATTGAAGCCCCTCCGGAAAACGATCCGGCCCTGTTCTATACATGCGCCTCAACTTGTTAACTCGTGAAGTTTGACCGAACCAGGTCATTTGTTGCATTTAACAAGTCCACAACAGGTAAGCTTAATGTCGTAAATTTAAAAAAGTCCTTACATACACAAACTGAGTCAAAATTCGCCTCCGCCAGAGTCAAATTGAGTCGAACTTGACTCAAGGCGGAGTCAAATTTTGTCTCAGTTTGTGTAGTCAGGAAAAGCCTATTTCAGAGAGAGTCAATTTGACTCACCATTTTTTGCAGTGTATGAGCATTTGATGTATGAGACTTACGTTTTAAATGAGTTGACTTCGGTTGAACTTTAATTTTTTCGAACAACTGTTCAGCTTCTTGTCTTAAACAAAAGCATTTTGAGTCGAAATTGTGCTATCAGGGTTGAAACTGACCTGGGTGTTGGATCATGTTTTAGGACAGACAGCGCTGCTTAAAGTAAGCAACACCCGTGTTTGGCTAGTTTAGTTCGCATTTGACTCGGTGTTAAAAGTAAACAATTTTGAGTTGCAATTGTAGAGGCGCCCCGAAATTATTCGGTGCCCCCAAACACAATTTTCTGCTGACGCCCCTGCTGCTACTAAATTGAATGTCCAAACAAATTTAATCATTTCATCAGACGCAATATCCATAACCAATCAGCGTTGGTTCTACGTTATTAGGTACTCAGATTTGTCTCGCATTTGCCGTTCGACCTAAGTTGAAGCGCTGTTTGCTCAAAATAATAGATTAGTATAGCAGATTGGCCTACGACGTGTGCCCGACACATGTCAACGAAAACTATAGAGAAACTAAGTAATAAAAACGCAAAATATTGATTTTCACAAAAATTTTCTTTCAGTCTTGCAAACAAAAAACACGACAAACATAGCAAATATTCGTTTTAACTTGTTCCGGGTATTGGAAATTCCTTTTATGTGCAGATATCCGGCTATTTTGACGCTTATTTTGGGGACACGTGAAGAGCTGTGTAGTTTGAATGTCTGATATCCGGATATCTATTGCCTTGCTGTGGTTATAGTATCATATTTTAAACAGTTTTGCAAACGATACGCCAGTGATTTCGTAACGCACGAGACGAATGTGACTACGGCGGAGTCGAATTTTGACTCAGTTTGTGTTGTCCGAAAAAGCCTATTTCGGAGAGAGTCAATTTGATTCACCGTTTTTTGCAGTGCGGAAATTGCTTTAAATTTAGATTCGTTTTCTTGTTTCGATAATAATATAAACACTCTCGACTTACAGATTGATTTCGCTGCATTCTTTTGTGATAGCCGGCTGCGCTGCAACTGGATGAACATCAGTTGCAACGTTGACAGGTGATCCAGCCGGAACGCATGGGGTTCCGCGACCTCCGCTTCCGGTTCCTGTAGTTGTTGATTGAAGCATACGTTGATATGATGATACTGAGCCAGTCCGGTCATTAGACGATTGATGTTCTTTATGACCAAATGGCACAATCGGTGGATGCCGCTTTGTCACTGATTCGCTATAACATTAAAATGTTCATGCCCATTACCAATTCTGCAAGAAAGCCAGAAACCAAAAAATTTTGAAGAAAACAATGCAAGGATTTCAGATGACTTACAAGCGAGGTTGCAGATACTTTTATAGGAATGGCCAAAATTATTTGATGAAAAGCACAACTCCGCTGGTTCTTTTTTGGCTACTGGTGCGCTAATATTGCCGGTAGTGACATACATAATAAAGTTGTTTTTATAATGAAATTTCGGAACTCTCAAAGCCAGAACACATTTTGCATATAATTGCGTAAGTTAAGATTCTTATTGAAACTAGGCCATATTCTCAAATGTGTATAGCAACTATCACCAGTTAGTAATAAGTTTCACGAACTCGCTAACTATTGCAGTTGTTGGAACTCAAATTTGGTGTACAGTAGTAGAGCAAATTAAATGCAGAAAAATGTGCTGAATTTTGCGCCTCAGTACTCACTGGTTCGAACGGTACAAGACCTATCGACAAGTGGTGATAGGTGCTACACACATTTGAGAATTTGGACCCTGGACGAAATTCATAGCTCAAAATTCAAACAGCATCTTGATTTGCGTAAAAAACCCGACTTTTAAAACCATATCGTTTCAACGGCCCATGTATAGAACAGGGCCGGAACAGTAGTATAAGCATATTCCTAAGCCTAAGCTTAAGCCTAAGCCTAAGCGTATGGATGAGCCTATATCTAAGCCTAAGCCTAAGCCTAAGCAAAAAAGTACTGTAAAGCTTAAACTGACTCTATTATAGCCCCTTCGAAAAACGATCCGGCCCTGTTCTATACATGGGCCGTTTCACCAGAGGTACTGTGTCATTCACCTTCCATCGTCTTGCTCATCATTAATTGTTGCTTTGTTGCGGCAGTATTTGCAAAAAAGTATTATTGATATGACAAATATGAGACCTCCTATAACGCCGCTAATGAGCACCAGAACAGTCAACAACGGACGTCTTTCATATTCTTCTTCGTCGCCTGAGTCGAAGTACTGAAAGAAATTATTTTTGATAATTTGTCCATAGAACGCTAAACGTTTCAAACACCGGACAATGTATAGAATAATGGCGGAACAGTAATTTAAGCATATTCCTAAGTCTAAACCTAACCTAAGTCTAAGCCTAAGCGTAAAACTGAGCATATTCCTAAGCCTAGGCCTAAGTCTAAGCCTGTTAAACCTAAGCGTAAGAATGAGCATATTCCTAAGCGTAAATCTAAGCCTAAGCTAAGCAAAAATTAGTCTTTTCTAATCCCACAGAAAAATGTTCCACCCCTGATGTTTTCATGGGCCCAAACACCTGTGCCATATTCTCAAATCAACGAAGCACATATCATCAGTTGATGATAGGTCCTGTATAACCTGTAATTCTACATTTGATTGGTCCAACTGGTGAGACAAATTGGACGTTTGTTGCTGTTTCACAGGTTCGCTTGTTTGAAAACCGTTTACTAAATTCATGATCGGTGCTACACGTATTTGAGAATACCAGCCCTAAAATTTAGATTTCTTAGAAAAATTTAGACTTCTAGAAATCGTTATAGCTACGGTATGTTTGTTGTAAAAAATTTAAGTTCACTGAATGCTATTCGTAGGTGATTTTTGCCCTCTGTTGCTGTAATAAATCTTATGCTGGCCTGATTCGATGGTAGCATAAATCCCTTATGAAACAGTTGCGTTTTTGAATTTCATTTTTCAATCCATAACACGGCATAGCTTCCATTAGGATAGTGTATGTTTAGGGCATACAAAAGTTGGCCCGTGTTAACTTTTAGGGCCGTCCCGGTTTCTGGTGGGTAAGAGTAGGCTTACATTCTAGACTACAAACTTTGGCTTAGGCTCAGGCTTAGGCCTAGGAATACGCTTTTGCAACGCTTAAGCTTAGAAATGCGCTTTTGCAACGCTTAGGCTTAGAAATACGCTTTTGCAACGCTTAAACTTAGAAATACGCTTTTTCAACGCTTAGGCTTAGAAATACGCTTTTGCAACGCTTAAACTTAGAAATACGCTTTTGCAACGCTTAGGCTTAGAAATACGCTTTTGCAACGCTTAGGCTTAGGCTTAGGCTTAGGCTTAGGCTTAGGCATAGTCTTAGGAATACGCTTAATCTACTGTTACGTCCCTAAAAGTAACATCGACCCGAAAGTGTTTCAGATAGCAATAGATATTATCGCATAACGCCGCTTTCGAAACAAAAGTTGCATTATTTGCACGGTGCAACGAACGAAAAACAACAACCGAAACCCCATAACGGGATATCAACAAGTTTTACCGGATTCGGAAGTCAAACAAAATTAATAGCTGACAAGAATGGCGTTGAATTTGCCAACTTTAACCATAATCCGCTATTGAGTGCGGTCAAAAATTGGCTTTAGGATTTACTTGTTGAGAAACATCGGTAAATATAGCTTTCAAAATAGCCGTAAAATTACAAACTCACCAAATTGCACAAATTGTTCACTGTAAATTTGAGTGAGTTGATTTTGACTCAGAATGATTTGAATCACTCAGTCTGAGTTAGGACTATCACAACTCCAAATTTTGAGTTGATTCAGTTTATTCTGAATTAATTAAACAACTCACCCAGCGTCAACTCAACTCAGAGTGAGATTAACTCAACTGAGAGTGAGTTAATGTTTACTGATATTAATTCAGAAATAACCAACTCTCTAGCTGAATTAATTAATCAACTCATTGGAATTTACAGTGTATTAAAATGGTAAAAAAATTTTGTTACCGAAATTGCCGGATGTTCCGGTAATTATATCTATGGGAGCCGGAGATTGACTTTGTACTAATGCCGACGTCTGAGACGGACTTTCGGCTTTACCTTGCTGATCGATGAAAGTTGGATATAAAAAATAAGCAAACTCTCAACGAGTGATGTCATACCTGCGTCATATTGAATTGGAAAATTTGTCTTTTGACTGAATTGTTATCGTTTGAAACACGACACAGTTGATATGTGTGACATATGTTTTTGGATATTGCTACAAGTTAATAATACATTATATATACATAAATCTAAACGGCGTTTGGCCCACAATATTTTATATCTAGAAATTAATTCAGCTGAAACGCCACACGATACGTATTTTGGGCAACATTACAGCCCATCTGGGGGTTATATTCTCAAGATTTCACGAGACAGAAAAATAAGCTAATCTATAGCTATCATCGCAGTGAATTTTTTTTATATTGCTATATTCCAAATGTTGCAACCACTTTGTCTGAGTCAATCGATAATATATACTTGCAAAAGTGTAGTAACAGCTCGCTCGTACCTGAAATCCCTACGTGTGCTGTGCCATACCCAACAGGACCAATCTGGTTTAGGCCAGTTGAATTTACCGCTGGATATGTTCTAATTGTAATCTACTTGGTCTATGAGCAGTCAAAAAACACAGCCCCGGTGGGGTGGACAGGGTGTTTGACCGAGAAATTATTCAATTGCTGGTGCTAGTTTTTGTTTTCTACACAAATGCAGGAGACGGGTCAAGAGGATGTCAGGGACCTCAGCCCCTCTGGAAATTTTTGACCGCTTTCTCCAGCAAAAGTTTCAACCTCGGTTGTAAGTGCCTGAAATGTCTTGCATACCCCTTCTTGCTTAAAAGATTTTAGCGCCTCTCAGGCAAGGTGAGCTGGCTACGAACCTGACCCGAGAACCACAATATTGCAGAGACGATGAAACTGTGACTTCAATTGATTTGGATACTAGCAGATGGATAAACTCATTTTATTAATGAGAGTCTTAACATCCTATTCCAGATGTGATTATTGTGCTATATCTTCCTTTTGGGACAAAATTCAAAAGACCCCTGGGTTACTATACACTTCATTCCACATTTAAAATCAGTGCCTGGGCTTAGGCTTAGGCGTAGGTAAGCGTTTTCGAACACCTAAAGCCATTCCGTGTGCGGTGAAAAATGTACAGGAGTTGAATCCTTGGAACCTGGCAAATGCATGCCGTAAATGACGTGTGGTAATATTTAATATCTGATGGAAACGGAAAACGGTTATTAAAGTATAAAAGTTTCAAAGATGTTTAATGTTTCAGCCAACAGAATTGCGATACGTAGCTGCTTAGCAAACATTCATCGGACTTTGCTTTGTAAACTTTTAAACAAAAAATAGCAGATGCACCGAAAATTTTAACATTTTCGACGAATTTCGCATTTAACTTTTATTCTACTTTGAACAATTACAGCTTATCAGTAAAATGAAACATTGCTAGATATATAGATGTAGTACGTGATTTACAACTAATTTTTGAGCAAAAAAATAACCGAATTTCCAGGTTATTCTATAACGAACACGGAGACGGACACCGATGTTTACCGGAAACGGAAAATTTTGCACATTCATATACATTGTCTAACCCTGAAAATTCCACTATTCAACCTCAACAACACACTGTCCACTGTTGTATGCTAATCGAAATACTACGTAGACGATTGTAGCTATAACAAAAATTGCCTATGAACTAATCAAAAACATAAAGGTTTCTATAGAAGCATAGTAAATATATATAAAAACTCATTCGGAAAAAATATTAACCACAACAGTCATATCAGGTGGTTTCAGTCGTACTATCACATATTTTAACGAGTTTCAGCGATAGTATGGTTAAAAAACTAGGGTTTGCAACGTCGAGCCTATTAATGGTGTACTGTAGTGACCCAGAGGGTGTGAGGTAATCAGAGTAAGGGTCCCCATTTTGAGTCCCAATCAATAGGAGTTCGTATCCCTAGTTAGAGTCCGTAAGCGAATAGATTCCGTAAGTCCTAATAGAGTCCATGAACGTCAGTTAATTGTAGTGCATAAATGAATTCAAGGCCAAATAAAATTGATTTCGAATCTTTAAGGCGTACTTAAATTTTGAAAGTACATTCCTAAAGTATAACCTTGTATTATCGCTCAAGCTATTGACGCAAGACAAATAAACGTTTAATTCAACGGATAGTTGCAGTGCCGGACATATATCATTAACGAAGGGTGGCGGAGTGTAGGTTAAAATAACTCACAGTCCGTAATCGAATAACAAGGGGGTACACTCTAGAGAGGCCAAATAAATATCAGTCCCCCTCCCTCATATTCGTCTCACTACAGTATATGTTTCACTCCCCGCCCCCCCCCCCCCACATTAGTGTTACAAAGCCTCCTTACATTAGCGGCGCTATTTTTCTAATCTGAATTCTGGGACTAAACTGGAGCCTAAATCGACGCCTAAATTTTTTGGTTCAATTCTAAAATTAGTATTTTAGTTATTCTGGCTGTTGTGTGTAACTATCGTTGTTTTTGGACGTTAAAAGCAAGAAAGTAGTTTTACTTTAACAGGATGGCGATTACTGTTAGGGTTGCGCTATACCTGACGTCCGGCGCCGTCCGTCACCGTTCATCACCCGTCCGACGTGAATTATTTCCGTACGATACCACACGGGACGGACGGTGCCAGGCGTCAAAAAACTATAGCGCAACACTAATCGTTACAGGAAAATCAGCTTTTAGTGAACGTTAAACGCAGTGTTAGAGACATTTGAAGGTTTTGCGTTGCGTTCATAATTTCAGTTCAGTTCGCGTTTATACTGCGAAGCTTTTATACTTAGCGCTCAGTTGACCACAAAACAGAAAATCAGTATTAGACCGTATTTGTTTTGATTTTTTTGATGAAATGATATAATTTGTTTCATTGATGTCACTTATATATCATAGTTTTGCCGGCTAATGTAAAGAACAGGGACCGAACAGTATTATAAGCTTATTCCAAAGCCTAAGCCTAAGCCTAAGCGTAAAAATGAGCTTATTCATAAGCCTAAGCCTAAGCGTAAGCCTAAACGCAAGAATGAGCATATTCCTAAGCCTAAGCCTAAGCAAAGCAAAATAATTAGTCTAAAACTTAAGCTTATTCTATTCTACTCTCACAGAAAAACGTTCCGCTCCTGATCTTTACATGGGCCGTGTTTCGCCGCCATTAAACAAACTGCATTCTGAAAACCGGGTGATGAATAAATATTGGTTAGCTTATAAATCAGCGGGTGCAATTCAAACAGATGCATAGGGTTGCTTAGGAACAAATTTTATTCGATAAACCATATTTATTATACGGCGCCGATATTTCTTTCAGTTTATAACTCGAAATACTGGTGTTTCTGGCTGTTGTATCAATGAAGCTTTAAAGACTACTTGACTTTACACAAGTGCCGGTTTACTTCGATACCCCCATAACTGATCGAGAGCGTCGGGCGTCAGGGGGTTGAGGCGTCATGATATGAACACCGATTGGGATTTGGTATTAAAATGTATTTTCGTCGTTTTCATGCTGACATATATTTTTTCATAAATCTTAAATACAACTTTGCGGCATCCGTTCGCTGGTTGTATCAGTCGTAGCATTTGAAAATTTCAGTAAATATTGTGTGTGTGAAACACAAATCTTAAAGTTGAATCTCGTATAAATAAACCGCTGGAGTAAAAACTGCGGATGTACTAAAGTTAACAATGTCGTGAAAACAGGTTAGCCCTGCTGAAACACTATAGGACCTGCGTAATACTAAACATTTTATTATAGAAAAGTTACCACGAGCGAAACAGCGGGGAATATATACACTGTAAAAACTGGTGAGTCAAATTGACTCTCCTGGAAATAGGCTTTTCCTGACTACGCAAACTGAGTCAAAATTCGACTCCGCCAGAGTCAAATTTGACTCACTAAGCGATTCAGTGAATCGAATTTGACTCTGGCGGAGTCGAATTTTGGCTCAGTTTGTGTAGTCAGGAAAAGTCTATTTCGGAGAGAGTCAATTTTACTCACCATTTTTTGCAGTGTACCCTCTCAGCGTAACCTCCAGAAAACGAACCACACTATATATTATGCTGAAAATTAAAACACAATTTCGATTGTATAAGTAATAACAGGCTTCAATCTGTCCCCTCAAACTTGCCAAGTGGATTGTGTTTTTGTTGTCATTTTCGTTACTCTGCCAATGTTACTTTAAGGGGCGCAACAGTAGATTAAGCATATTCCTAAACATAAGCCTAAGCGTTATAAAAATGTGTTATTGAGCTTAAGCCTAAGCCTAAGCATAAGCGTAAGCGTAAGCCTAAGCCAAAAAATGTAATCTAGAATCTAAACCTACTCTTTTATAGACCGACCAGAAACCTTGGCGCTCCTTAAAGTAACATGAGCCGATCATTCAGTGGCGGTTCCGGACCTTCTCATGGTGGCTTTGCGGGATATTTATTGGCGAAAAAATGTTCGTAAGCGATACGACGAACACAATTTTAGTAACAAACTTGAATACAAAATTTCAATTATGATCTCTGTAGTCGGGAGGTGTATTGCTTGGTGTTGCCCCCCCGTTCAAACTGCCTATGAGATGATCATTTAGATGTTGGGTTATTATTAAACTTTATTTTTCAAACCAAATCCTCTGGTATTTATCTGACTAAACCATATTTGCATCTACAGCTGTTCTGTCGAAGCATTTATAATAAAAGTTATATTAAAGTCAGAGCTTTATATATGATTTTATACAAATCTGGCTTGGATATTGCAAAACGCCTTGGGAGCATATATCATACAAGGGCCTACAGAACAATTATTTCAACCGGTATCGCGACAATTCGTCGTCCAACAGCTCGTCCATGGACCAGTTGTAAGGCGAATTTTCATTTATAGTCAACGATTCGTTGACCATCGTTGTGCTTAGGCTTAGGCTTAGGCTTATAGGATTACACTTAGAATTTTGGTCAAATTTATTCATAGGCTTTGGGACACTGTTGGGCGACAAGTTGTAGGTCGACGAACTGTCGTAGATTCTTTTCAACCAAAGTTCAGGAATGCGGGTTACAATATGCAGTACTGGCTTTTTTGGACCAGTATGGATCTCTAACGGGTCAAGACGTTATGCCAGCACAAACAACCGTTTGTTGTACGAAATTCATAATTGTGTATTCGAACAGTAAGATGATTGTTCGTTAGCCGCATATTATAGGGATATTTTTTATTTCATCTGTTACCTACACTGTAAATTCCATTGAGTTGTTAATAGTTATTTCTGAGTTAATAACAATAAGCATTAACTCACTCTGGGTTGGGTTGATTTTCACTCTGAGTTCAGTTGGTTCTGGGTGAGTTCAATTATTAACTCAGAGTGACTTTTATTGACTCAGAATTCTGAGTTCTAGAAGTCCTAACTCAGACTGAGTGATTCAACTCATTCTGAGTTAAAGTCAACTCACAGGGATTTACAGTGTAGTTTCAAGCTAATATACGATCGCCAAACTGTCGGGTGGGTGGTGTTTAGTATGAGCACTTAGCTATAGGAGCTTGACAGTCGACCCGAAAGAGGTGTTGCCGTGTTGTAAAGATACTGTTTCCCGAAACATATACTGCTTATAATAGAGACCGCTTTCAGGTGGACCCGTATAGCTAGACGGGGCTCAGCCCCCCTGAACGATTTTTGGTATCCAAGAAATCTTTCAACCTTGCTTGTAAGTCATCGAAAACCCTTGTATGCTCCTCCTGCAAAACATTTAACTCTCCCCTAGCAAGGTGATCTGGCTACTGACCTGCTTCCAGGCCATACTCTTAATGTTTAAGTTTTGGTTTCAAAATTTACATTCAGTATTCAAAACTTGTAGGCTGTAGAAGAAAGTACCAATTCCTGCTTAAGCTGACATTTTAGTGTTTTATTTTCAAAATCCACCTCTGTAAATATGCGTCCGTTGTTTTAATATACTACGCATCCGGTTTTGCGCAATGCGCAAAAGTTAGCGCGAGTGCACAAACATCTTGACGGTGATATTCTGTTCACAGAACATTTAAGAATTCATTGTAAACAAAGCAATGCTAGAAAGTTGGCCAAAATACGTATGTGGAGCATTCCAGCTTTAATATATAGATTTTGGTCCAACCGTTCCGTTTTAACCTTTGTTGGCGAAAACAATCCAAGTTTTTAGTTTCTCTCAATGTCAAAATAAACGCGTAACAATGAAAAAACACATTTTATAATCAGGATAAATATTATTTTAGAAGTTTCGTTCTACAAACAACCAACTCGACAAGCATTTATGAAAGTTGTTTGAAACTGAAAAGGTCAAATTGTGAAACCTATCTAGAATTTCAATCTGATAAACGTTATAAATTTATAAGGCGTATCTGCTGAACCGATAACAACTGTAATGATCGACCCAGCTACTACTCGCATAAGGGGCGGGTACCCGATTAAAATATACGCGACAACAGACCTGGATCCAGCTAGCGACCGACCAAACGCAATTTTAATACCGAATCAAAATTTTGGATTTGAAGTTGGACTGGTCCAGCGCGGATGTGGAGGCCTCTTTGGATCCGCTTATGATCGAGTGCATCCCTATGATGGTGGTATTTCCTGACGATGACAAAGTACAAAACTAAAATGAAATGTACCGTAAAATATTTCGTTCGCTTATTTCAATTTAAGCGTCTTAAATGTTATACAAATTTTAAATTTATATGGCAAACTTGTCACATATTAAATACTTAGCTATAGTGATGTGTCAATACGTGTGACTGGTTCATTCATGCCTGACTTACTCTATAGAACCGCATTCAGTTGCAAGTTACCGGCGCGTCATGATTTCAGGCACAATAAAGAACAGAGGTGGAACACTATATATTATAAGCATAAACCTAAAACCTAAGCCTATGCATAAGCCTAAGCGTAAGAATGAGCATATTCCTAAGCCTAATCCAAATCCAAATCCAAAGCCTAAGCATAAGCCTAAGCGTAAGAATGAGCATATTCCTAAGCCTAATTCAAAGCCTAAGCCTAAGCGTAAGAATGAGCATATTCCTAAATCTAAGCCTAGGCCAAACAAGCAAACTAGTCTAAAGCTTAAGCTTACACTATTCTAGTCCCACAGAAAAACGTTGCACCCCTGATCTTTACGTATGCCGCCATTGCCGATGGTGACATGATAATACAGCCGCGCGGACTCGTTGCCGTTCTCAGCTGACGTATTAAGTTCATCTCGTATTTGAGGCGTCAATTCAAAGCTTGAAATTAGATTTCAGATTAAACAGAAAATATTCATTCGGGGTTAATACACAAATCAAACAATACTGCGACTATCTTTCCAGAAAACAAACCGTTGAAGCTTATCCAAGTTATCTGAACAAATGACTTTAGCATTTCAATCGAGACATGGCCCAATTTATTAGTTACAATTTCAACGCCATACGTATTGCATATAACCGTTGAAACGTGTGTGACAAATTAGGCAAATCTACCAGTACCAGTTAATCTTTTAGATCTGATGATCTGTTATGCGCAGTATTCAAGCTGTTTCTCACTCGGTTTGGATGCGGGTTGAAACCCCATGAAAGCAATCACGCACGCAGCGAAGTTCGCTGATGAAATTTATTTTGCTTTTTTGCGTAACTCAAAATTGTTGGTAGAAAGGTGCAAGAACACTCTTCTAAAAGGTCAAGAACATTTTAGTCGAACACAGACGTTTTTGGTCCATTGAAAAAAGTCTTGCCGGCCTGGAGCGCCAAGATATCTTTCGAATGAGGCGTTCGTTAACCCAGCCCCCTACGGTAGCTACTGCCTTGGCGTTTTGTTAAAATATTGGTATGTCTCACCATCATGGGTTCGATACTACGGTTTTTGCGTAGGATACGTAAATATTCCAACCCAACGCCTACGATTAACGAACCAGTCGCTTAATCACAGCAAACACAAAACGTAAACTCTATTAATGATTCTTAGCCAACATCGAACATAACAGTGGAAAATCTGGCAAACAATACTTGTGATTTGAAGTTAATATTTTTAAACCTAAAACACTTTTTCAGAAAATAGTATCATTTTACTACCGTAGGAGAGAGATATTTAACCCCTTACACATTGAGTTGCCCATAGCCAACTCAGCGCAGTGCATATACGTTAAATAATATATATCGCACCGTGTTTAACAATTGCCACACGTATACATAGTACTAAATCACCACAAGACATGAGAGCCCCCTGGGGCTCGAGCGTCAAGCTCCTATAGCTGAGTGGTGATGGTATACGCCTCTCGCTCCAGTCACTGGAGTTCGAATCCTAGCACAAAAGTAGGTCTCAGGGGAAATAGAAAATATTCATGTGATAAAGGGTTAATTTGTTTTGAAAATATACAAAACGCTTGGAACAACAAAAATCTTACGCTTGGAACAACAAAAATTTTTATCGCTACGACCAATGTAAAGAACAGGGGTGGAACAGTATTAAAAGCATATTCCTTAGCCTAAGATTAAGCCTAAAGCCAAAGCCAAGCAAAAAATACTCAGTAGCTTAAGCTTGCTCTATTCTAGTCCCACAGGAAAACTCTTCGCCCCTGATCTTTACATGGGCCATCGGGAGCAACCAGGAGATTAATTCTAAAACATTAAAAAATGACCAGATTTTCTCTGATCCCTCGCGGAAGTTCAACGTGCACATGGCTTTGATGAATTGAGCGAGAATCTAATAAACTAAGTAGCATAACCAGTATTGTATTCAAACGAACTCTTTCCGAAATAGGCTTTTCTGGACTACACAAACTGGGTCAAATTTGACTCTGGTGGAGTCGAATTTTGACGCAGTTTGTGTAGTGCGGAAAAGCCTATTTCGGATAAAGTCAATTTGACTCACCATTTTTTGCAGTATACATATGAATATATAAATATAACCATTTAATACCGTTTGTTTAAAAGATTAATTCCATAAGGCATTTATGAAAACAGATAAAAATAATCATTTTGCACGGTGTTTTAAACACTGTTTTAAAACCGAGTGTAGAAACAGTTGGTGTGGTTACAAGTTGATGGGTAATATACAAATTACGGTAACAAGAAGGATATACTTAAACCTCTGTCTGGTCTGTTTCACCACATCTGTCGCAATTAGTATCCCTTACAAGTCTTTTAAACCTAAGCTTACAACCGAGCCTATCATATGTCTCGTCTAATTTATTTTGTATAAAAATTCAAGCTACGGGAAGAGCTTACAAGAGCAAGAAATATCAGGCAGCCCGCATGTATTCTTGTTGACAATCAAGGTTAGAAAATTTTTAGGGGGGCAAAATTCTTCCTTTGGGGCGGAGGCCCCCCTTCTAGCAACGCCTCTGGCTACGGGTTTGGCAAGCATACAATACAATGACAACAGATTAGCGTACATATATGAGGACCACAGGTTGGTAGATAATGGCCGGGGTTCCAAAACCGTACTTAAGTACGACTTTTAGTATTCTCAAGTCAAAGACGTTAAAATTACGTTTCCAGTTCAGAAATGCAGAACGGGTGTACTTTACGCCATCCTCTTTTCAGCCACACAGCTACCAAGTGTGAATGATTCTGGACGGAACCTAACTCGAGCTCGGGGTATTCTCTCGCTCAACTCTAATTGGTCACACCGTAATTTATAGGTGCCGACGGTAGGCAACATAAAACCTACAACTTTACAGCGATATTTGCCCCGAAACAGTGTAAAATATACCTGTGCTTAAACGGTATATAACAGATTCAAAGACTGTTTCGTTGAAAAACAAAAACTTGAAAATTTCCTGTAGATACTATTGTGTACACTGTAAGTTCCAATGAGTTGATTAATCAATTCAGCTAGCGCGAGGTTGTTATTTCTGAATTAAAATTAGTAAACATTAATTCATTCGGAGTTGAGTTGATTCTCACTCTGAGTTGAGTTGACTCTGGGTGAGTTGGTTATATAGATCAGAATCAATTGAATCAACTCAAAATTCTGAGTTCTGATAGTCCTAACTCAGACTTAGTGATTCAACTCAATTTGAGTTTAACTCGACTCACTAAAATTTACAGTGTAATGGATGTTGAAATAAAAAACACTCGGATTATGGACATGATTCCTATCCACATTTTAGGCTCAAATATGGTTTAGGTAACAGTTTACCGTAGCCTAAACCTAAACCTTTTTTCTTAAGCTTTACCGTAGCGTAAGTATAGCCCTTAAATGTGAAAAAACCCAGTATTCTACGGCCGAAAAACTTATTTCTGCTTTAGATAAAATAAAAATATGACAAAAAATGGTAAAACAGGAACAACCATATCATCAAAGTAGGCGACCCGTTACTAAGCTAATTTGACAACGCTACTGTGTATGGTTAATCTCACAAATGAGTTGTTGTTTTAGGTTCAATACATGATATTTTACGGTGTGCTTGGCAGCTGGCGTCGCTAAGAATTTAGTAAATGTTCCTTTGGTTAACAAGCGTTTGTCCCAAAACCTAATTTTAATGACCAGTTGAAGGCTAAAATTCAAATGTATCCGGTTTAACTTGTTTCCTAGAACGACCAATTATAACATTAAACACTAAGGATTGGGTTAATGTATCTCAAGCTGTGCAAAATAGTTTTATATGTAACCGTTTGCTCCGAATCCTGATTGACCATTAAGTTTTGATGGAATCAGGTGTTTTTCTGCTTCATTAAACGTCAGTTGAAGGTAGGATTTTAACTCTAAACTCTCGGGTTTAAGGCGTTTCCAGCATCGCCCTCATGTCTTAGTAACATTTCACACTACGCATACGTACGTGTATATGAATTTTAAACATTGCACATAGTGTATCAGCCCAGGTAGGAACCGGCACTTCATACTTTTCTACTAAAGCAGCTTGAAAAGCGGACCTCCAGAGCGGGGATCGATCTCTCAGCCTACTGATCCTTAAGCGAATACTCTGCCACTGCGCCACGCAGCCCGCCTCTCCAACTGCATTTTTCGTCGTCTATACACTGTAAATTCCAGTGAGTTGATTTTAACTCACATGAGTTGAATCACTCTAGTCTGACTTTAGGATTATCACAACTCACAACTCTGATTTGATTCAACTAATTCTGATTTAGTTAACAAACTCTCCCGGAGTCAGCACAAGTCACAGTGAGAATCAAGTCAACTCAGAGTCAGTTAAAGTTTTCTGTTATTAACTCAGAAGCAACAAACTCTCCGTCTGAGTTGATAAATTAACTCATTGGAATTTACAGTGTATATCTCGACCGTATTGTGCCAGCTAGCATACATACAGTGCACTGCAAGATTTTGCATGTGCACATATAACGGACAAGCTTGTCTCACATGCTTAGGTACATAGTGTATGTATATGTGGCACGTGCACAATTTGCAATTAATTGCTCATAGTAAACTCTATCTGTATGAAACGGTTAACCGTTACTTCGTCTCTAAATAAAAAATTATAGAACAACTGTCAATACCTGACGGTTATGAATAGTTCACCACGGCACCTGTGAATATAGGCAGATGTAGGGTAGAGGCGCAACTTGCCTTGGTACAATTTGAACCCAAAAATTCAAGTAAATAGCATATATATACTATTGCCTAAAATATAGCAATCTTCTCTTAATTTTACTAATTGCCAGCTCAAGTAATAATTATAAACGACGTGTTGCCAGCAATAATCTAAAAGATTAATGCAAGCTTTTATTATGAATAACATAACAACGTTAACATAAGTACTTTATCTCGATAACATATCTGCTATTTATATATGTCGATTGAACGCTGGAACCAAAAGAGTAAAGACCGAGTTATGGACTCTGACGGGTTAAAATGAAAAACCTTGAAACTCAAAAATTATAACAAAGTCTCGATATTCCCATCCCAACAATTATTACAAAAGTTTGCTGGCAACCCCTAAATCCCGATTCAAACGTGCAACATTTTGCTGCGAGAACTTGCTGCTGCAACTTGCACTTGTTGGCTTTGTCAAAAATCCCGTGTGAAAAAACTGCAGCTGCAAATATATTCATGCAAAATCAAAGCTAGGATTTTAGTTCACATGTGTGAATAACCATGCAAGTTCACTGAATTTATTACAGCCGCTTTCTCATTGGCTGGTGAAAAAATGCAAGTACTGCGTGCAATTTTAACACAGTTGCAAACTCTCGCAGCAAATACTTACACGTGTCAATAGGGCTTAAATCGTTTGGCGAATTACTTACAGCATCTTGATGAAACAGCTATTTCACGACAAGTCGCACCTGTCAAATGCACGGTAGAAAAAATAAAGGTTCTCACAACACATTTTATGATCCAAACCGCTATCGGTTCCTGTAATTTCTGATCGGAAAGGAACCATGAGAATATATCATGAGTGATTTTAGAGCGAAGCGAGCTAGAAGCCGAACGTAATTCCGGACCCTACGAGTAGACCATTTCATCTTGAGTCAACCAGTTACCGAAATTATTAATCAAAAACATCCGGCAACCTAAATTCCGGTTTCAGCCGTGATTTTCGGGATTTCTAATTACCCGTCTGTCGAATTGAATGCGGTATTTTTAACCGAATTTTCCGGAAGTCTCGGTGCTAGTACCAACACGTTAGCAATGTCTGAGCACCTTACGGAATTTCTTTATTATGCCAGTTGACCACTTCAATTTATCATTTAGGGTAGCGCTATACTTTTGTTGAGGTCCGGCGTCGTCTGTCACTCGTCCGGAGCCATCCGTCATCCGTACGGCGCCGTCCATCATCCGTACGACGCCGTCCGTCCACCGTCCATCATCCATACGGCATCCTAATAGTAATACGGGCCGCAATTCGGATTATTAAACGCTTAATATATTAAGATCAACACATGTATGCTTAGAAATAAAACAATTTTTCAACGTTAAAAATTACATAGCTACGGTGTCTTTAATTCAACGCTCAGCAACATCAACACTAACAATTCAGTTTTCATTCTCTCACTCTAATTTTATCATCAAACCTATCTGCATGCTTCTATCCTATACCTTTGTCACATGTTGTTGTGGCTTATCTATACCTCGTATACCTCTACTGAGTATAGCTGTGGAATTAAAAATCATCAGGTGGTCTGCTGATGTTCGCAGCCGTAACGCATGACGCGGTATAAGTCCGCACCGCCACGGTCTTGTGCGACCCCCCGAAAATTTTTGGAACGCATTCTGTGTTGCGGTAATTGTTCCCGACACCCTTTCAAAGTCCTACCCTGGTATTAATCGGTTCATGGTCACGGCACTGGTGATGTTCACAAGACGACGATCCGAATTGGTATTATGTTACACGCTTGTGACTGGTGTTTTTGCAAAATATTTTTCTAAAATTGACACAAAACGGTTTTAATCTCAAAACGTACCACAAAAGAAACGATGGGGGGGGTGTGGATATAGGGTCCAGTGGTAAAAAGTTTTAGTAAGGGGCATAATTTTTGGACGCTACCTATAACAGTGGCTCGTGTTTGATTTAAGCGACAGAGTATTCTACTGATTATACTACAGGAACAGCAACCAGTGCCTAAACTGGGAATTTTTACCAGACGCGACATGATTGACTCATGTATAGAACAAGATTGCAACAGTAGTATAAGCATGTTCCTAAGTCTAATTCTAAGCGTAAGCATAAAGAAGAACCTATTCCTAAGCCTAAGCCTAAGGCTAAGCCTAAGCCGAAGTCTAAGCCGAAGCTTAAGCCTCAGCCTAAGCCGAAGCCTAAGTCTAAGCCTAAGCCTAAGCCAAAGCAGAAATGTCAAAAACTTAAGCTGAGTCTATTCAAGCCCAGCAGGAAAACGTCCCAACAATAAGGGGCGGGAGAATTTCCGTAGCACGATTCATTCGGCGCGTTAAACTGTTTTAGGCTAAGGGTGAGCGAAAATGTCCACAGGAAAGCGTCACTGCCCCGCTTGTTCCCAGCCGGTAATTGCGGGCCAGACACCAACGGAGCCACGACATTCTCATGGGTGAGAACTCGTCTTAGGTTCTGTCATTGTTTCACATTGTCTTGTCCTGCGTGTGTATACGGTGTGCATGGCACGTACTGTGTACACCATGAGGTTATATTTTTTGATTCATTATGTCATAAAATCACGTTGTTTTCAGCAGGTAATGAACGAAATGGAACAAAATAATTTCGCTGCATTATCAGGCAAGTAGCCAGATGAGAGACGTAGCCGACCGCGTAGGCAAGGGGGAGGGGCGCATGGGGGCTCAGCCCTCCTGGAAAAATTTTGGCCCCCCTTGAAGATTTTCGCATCTTTGTTGTAACTCACTGATAGCCCTGGGATGCCCTTCCTGAAAATTTTTTTGCTTCCCCGTCCTAGCAAGGTGAGCTGGCTACAGGCCTGGATGTTGGTGTTCTAGGCGTTTCGAAATCTAATAACTAAAAAGCTATTTTAGTGACATTTCAAGGTTTGATCAAATATTTTTAACCCAACACGGTAATACTGGATTATTATGCATTCAAATACTGTTTTATTCTACACCATTCCGATCTTTATTCAAGTCATTGCGCAGATTTTGCATTATAAATCGTTTTGACATACATTTATGTTGCATTTGGCATAAAGTAACAAATCTTACCATGTTTTTCAATCGTATATTTCATTAGAAGTCACGTGATATATACTGCAAATTCCGATGAGTTTGATTAATCAACTCAGAGAGAGAATTAGCGATTTCTGGTTATTTCCGAGTTAATAACAGTCTAGACATCAATTCACTCGGTGGTTATTGAATTCTTCTGGGTTAATTGATTAATAAGCTCAGAACGAGTTCTATCAATTTAGAAGCCTGAGTTGTGAAAGACCTAATTCACACCTCTGACCATTGAAGGGATTCAACTCATCCTGTGTTAAAATCAATTCACTGAAATTTACAATAGAAAACACACTGTTTATTCCAGTGAGTTATTTAATAAACTCAAACGGAAAGCTAGTTATTCGTGAGTTAATAACAGTAAACTTTCGCACACTTTGAGTTGAGTTGATTCTCACAGTAAGTTGAGTTGACTCTGTGGAAGTTGATTAATTAAATCAGAATGAGTTGAATCAACTCAAAATTGTGAGTTCTCATAGTCCTAACTCAGGCTGGCTGATGAGTTAACGAAATTTTATAGGTACAGTGCAGTTTAACCAAACGATGGTAAATGAAAATTGTTCAAAATAATTTGAAAATTTTACTTAATCGTTTCTAAAGTTAATTATTTAAGCAATTTATCGCTTACAAAATGTTGGAATATTTATGCTCCCGAGGCACAGGTGCAACGAAGACCAGCTTCCAGGTAAAATGTAAAATTGGTCATTTTCGTTATAAACAATGCGAAAATTGTTTACAAAAAAACACTACATTTCGTTCATACCTGCAGGATGAACAGTTACTTTTTGACCAATACGAAAAGATCGGTAAAATTAGTATATAAATTAATGTCGAAAACGTTTTCAGGCTATCAATACACAGCTGCACAAGGTTCACGTTAAAACTGGGGCAACTCGAAACAGTTTTTCCTATTACAATAGCAGGTAACATTTTGGTTGCACATTCATTCGTTGTCAAATTAAAAAAATTGAGTTGCATTATATCCTGGATGTGGAGTAGACAGTCACCGTTTGTACTGTAATATCATGATATTGCACATATTGTCTGCGAGTATCATGTGATATGTTTGCAAGTGTCTACGTACCTGAGGTAACATAACCATATTGTCGTGTTGAATATAATATGCCACTAGAATTTTTGAATTTCTTGTATTTAGAAATATATGTACAGAAAATTTCCGCCGAAAACCAAACAAAGTATTGCAAATTGAGCGTTAAGAATTATATACCGCTTAAGTTTTCTTTTCTAGCGTTCAAATTATTTTGCCTTGCATAATGTTATGTGATATTCGCTAGAATTGTGGAATATCACGTTATTCACATAAATGTACCGCGTCATCATTTGACATATGGCTATTTGTATACGAAGATTACTTGAGAACAGTGGTTTGTAAACCAGTATCATGTAGCATGTACTTTTTGTCGGGATATCCGTTATGTAGATAACAATTCCTGTTGGCATAGGATCAACTTGGACAACCAAGTTCCGCGCTTCCCTAACATGACCTATGCCTGATAAGAGCTGGCGATGCTAAATTGGTTGACCCTGTATTCACAAATATATATAATTGAAAGGCAATCAACGGTACGCTTCAGGACCGTATTTCTTTATCCATAGAAGTGTCAGGTCTTAAAACTGTCTTCTAGTAATTTTCAAATTAGACTAATATACAAATCAATATTGCTAATGCACATCTAACACTGTTTTGGTGGCTAAAAATTAGAGAAAAATCAGCTATATCTATGCCGTCGTCGAAAACACCATTAACCGTATAGCCAGTGGTAGTCCTTAGAAGGCCGGTCGGGCCCACGCCGTCAACATGAATCAAACCGTAGATTTTGTATTAAGACTTTAGCACTAAAATAGCATTCATTCGGGTTTTCGCTCGCGAGTTTCTTTTTGTATTCTTTTTATATTTTACACCGTTCCACACCCATTTAGAAATTTCTGGATCCGCCACTGCGTATAGCACAAACCAATATGATTGATCAATGTATTTGATGATGTATACTACAAACGGACTTGATACAACTACAATATGTACCTCTCTATACGTGCCGGTTTTAGTTCCTATTCTGTCTGCTTTAAGAGCGAAAAGATATATCTGAAATTAAGTATTGTCTCTAAAACGTACTACACCGTATGCAAAATATAGCGACCGGTATGATGGTTCCCAATATTACGCAATACTAACTTGAAAATAATACCCACGGTCGCTTTAATAGTCTTCTACGTCAGCTACAATATGACGCCCAAAAACACTCATGGGGATCCCTAATTGATTTTTACGTGTTGACGGTTCCAAGGAGGGGATGGGTCTTACATTGGCGTTGGTGCCGACACATGAATTAAAACCAAAATTTTGTCAGACTTCTGAATAGATTTAATTCACATTGTGAGTAAATTTATTAAGTCACCCGGAATTAAATCAGCACACAGCGAATTAATATGTATACTGCAACTAACTCCGAAATGACCAAAAACTATTAATTCTCTCTCTGAGGTGATTAATCAACTCACTGGAATTTACAGTGTAGTGCTACGGCTAATTGAATAGAAGACATCTTGAACGAAATAAATTCAAAGCTCAAAAAATATGCTGCAGCAATATTTATATTCTGTTTTCACGAAGTGGAATACGTTAAAGCCCTATTTACACGTGCAAGTTTTTTGCAACAAAAACGTACACGTGCCCCTTGCATGTGCATATTTGGTCACAAAGCAGCTTTGAAGTTGTTGCAGCTGCAAATTACTAAAATTCGAGTTATTTAATTTATTTCGCACTTGTGAACGAAGTTGCAACTCGCTTAAATTTGTTGCACCTGCAATTTGATTGGTCAATCGAAATGTTCAATTGAAAATACTTGCAGCTGCAAGTATTTTGTGCAAGTTGCAGCTGCGAGTTCTCGCTGCAAAAACTTGCACGTGTGAATTAAACTTAAACTTTTCAACCAAGATTTCTATGCTCTAAAAGTTTTATAAACGGCATTATTGATCCGAAATGTAAATGCAATTGGCGAAATCTACAAGCGACGGCGTTCAAAGCAAAAGTTCTTAAAACTTTAATCATAATTCGCTTATTTGAAAATTTTGGTGCTAATTGGCAATAAGTGTATATACCCGTTTAAGTAACCGCTCAGTTGAATTGAAAACAATGCTACGAGTTACCTGAACTGAAAATAAATGTTATAAACAGCCATATCAGTATTCGTAAATATTAATACGTTTGCCGACAGCCAAAAACAACCAATATGAACTGCAGTTTGTCTGTCATAAAACTTGTTGCTTTTTATAGCGTTACCATGATGCCGGTAGTAGTCAATATTATAGTTTAGCATTGTAATTTATTTTAGAGAAAAACCTAAAGGTAAACATTAAAAAAAGTCGTTTAAACCTAAACAAAACAACTTTCTGGCCCATGTAAAGATCAGGGGCGAAGAGTTTTTCTGTTGGACTGCAATAGAGTAAGCTTAAGCTTTACACTATTTTTTTTGCTTGGTTAGGCTTAGGCTTAGGAATATGCTCATTTTAACGCTTAGGTTTACGCTTAGGCTTAGGCTTTGGATTAGGCTTAGGAATATGCTCATTCTAACGCTTAGGCTTACGCTTAGGCTTAGGCTTTGGATTAGGCTTAGGAATAAGCTTATAATACATGTTCCGTCCATTGTTCTTTACATTGGTCAATTGGCCTATCAAAAATTTGACTGTCTTGGAAAAATTTTAGCCAGACTTATAAACTAACTTAAACTCCACGGCTGTCGCCTTCTGAAATTCTGGGAAACGATTTCAGCAAACAATTCATTTCTACGGTGCGTGCGTACGTGGTATGTTGTAGTTCTAATCATGAAAAAAATGCCAAATATATAACTTTGGCTCAAATTTCAAACAACAAAATTATGTAGTACCAGGCGGTAATTAGTCGTTTGTATACGTTACACAGTAAAAGAATCGTGTCAAAAATACAAAACAGTTGAAGAGTTTCGCAAAATATAACGAATCATATTGATGCTAAAATTGCGTTTTACCAAACTCTAAAGCTTTTATAACTGAACAAACGTTTTGTTACGGTAAAAATTCATTTTCCAGTATTTCTAATATTAAGTTACAAGAAACTTTTCACCAGAGATTCTGTTTAAAACAAGAATAACAGTTGAAATGACGTTTGTGACATTTATTTCTAAATTGATTTTTTCAGATGTTCTTGCGATGTTTTTTGTTTGGTAGCTATGTAATATTAGCTCAGCTTATGGCAATCCTGCAGCAAAGAATAATAGCTCTTAGGACACTTTTGGTTGACGCGCATTTGACTTTCTCAACTGAACGTTTGGACTACCACATCTTCAAGGTGTAAAAATGTTTCCTTATGCGGGATTCATGTTATAACCGGGGCAGGCGGGACACGGTTTGTCCCATGTAGATTCGACGTCAACATTAAAATTCGAGCACTCATATCGGATAAACAGACAAACCTCGAATGTCGTATGACATTTACTTACAAACCACCGCTCACAGAAGATCAATGTGTACAAGAGTCGGTATGTCACGTGATACTGAGTGACATTTATGCGAATATCATGATAGTCCAAAATTACAATGAATATCATTATGATATTCAGCGGGACAGTGTAATCTTAGGGTGCTAATAAATTAATGGAAAGTCGGACGGCAGAGGCACAGCTGTGCTTAAAATACCAAATACACGTCTGCAAATTCATTTCCGACACAAAACCGATTAGAAAGTGTCATAATTCAAAAATTCAAATTTCAAATTCTAGTATCATATGATATTCAACAGGACAACTTGGGTTACATCAAGTATGCAGACATTTGAAAATATATCATGTGATATTCGTTGACAATACGTCGAATATCATATGATATTGAAGGACAAAAGGTTGCCTACACATGATAATAGCAGACAAATTTGAATTTTTGAATACGATATGGGGTCTATAAGCGGACATAATGTTAGCCAATAGTCTAATAGGGACAAAACGTGTCCCAAGCTGCCCCGGTTATAACGTGAACCCCGCATTAACGCTGCGTACATTGTATATTTATACAAAGATTCTTAAAGACAATAATTAAGGCCCACATGTATAGAACAGGACCGGTACAGTAGTATAAGCATATTCGTAAGCCTAAGCCTAACAAGCATTTTTTGAATGCGTCTAGAAACAACTATAAATTTGAGTCAAATGGTGTAAAATTTTGTGTAGGCACATCCTTACGCTTAGGCTTAAACTATTGGACTCAAAATGTGTAATTGTTTGCAGACTTACTATTCAAAAACTGCTTGTTAAATAATAAATTATCACATATCAGTGTTGGCTGATGTAAAGATCAGAAGCGGAATGTTTTTCAATGGGGCTAGAATAGAGTAAGCTTAAGCTTTAGACAAATTATTTTGCTTGGCTTAGTCTTAGGCTAAGGCTTAGGAATAAACTCATTCTTACGCTTAGGATAAGGCTTAGGCTTAGGCTTATGAATAAGCTTCTAATACCTACTGTTCCGCCCCTGTTCTTTACATTGGCCTCTAGTGTTAAAGGTTTTAGCATTTTAAATCACAGACTATAACACGATCATAAGTTGCTGAACTATGTTGTAAAGAAACTCAAAGTTTATAAGGGGCAAATACAAATGACGCTGAAAAGGAAATGTATCATTTACTGAAATTTTTGGAACCAAAAAACAGGCACTGCAGGCTTTAAATAACCAGAACGATGGTTGTTGGAGGTAAGAAAATATTTTTCAACAGTTGAATATACTCTACCGGCCTGAAAACAGCGCCTACATCCCATCGAGGTTTATTAAATCTTTACAAAATAGGCTTGAAATTATATTAAGTCAATTGCAAGAGGCACAGCAAGGATTTCGTTTTGGGATGGTGCGCCACTGCACTGCAAAAAATGGTGAGTCAAATTGACTCTCTCCGAAATAGGCTTTTCCGGATTACACAAATTGAGTCAAATTCGACTCCGCCAGAGTCATATTCGACTAAACTGCGTAGCACGTTTGACTCTGGCGGAGTCGAATTTGAATCAGTTTGTATAGTTCGTTAGAACCTATTAGAAGAGAAGCAATTTGACTCACCATTATTTGCAGTGTGCATGGTATTTGAAAACTGCAATATTTTGGTCTAAAAATAGTAAATTTTAATTCGTAAATCGCTTCATTATACAACATCTATTTCGTGGGCAATTTTAAGTATCCAAAGCGGATATTAATATGTAAGGGCACATTTACGGGAGTTTTTGGTGGTAATGGGTTCTTTCAAGCAATAGTTAGTGTTAGAAAACTACACAGCACAAAATGGGGAGTCAAATTGACTCTCTCGGAAATTGGCTTTTCCTGACTACACAAACAGAGTTAATGTCGACTCCGTTAAAGTCAAATTCGACTCATTCGAGTCGCTGAGTGAGTCGAATTTGACTCTGGTGGAGTCGAATTCGACTCAGTTTGTGTAGTCCGGAAAAGCCTATTTCGGAGAGAGTCAATTTGACTCACCATTTTTTACTGTGTAGCTCCGTTGGTGAATTTGGTTGGTTTATAAGGCGCTGGCCTGCGGTGTGCATATTTTGATTTCTAAGAGAAAACAGATAAAACGTAAAATAAACCTTTATATATACATACATGCATACATATATATCAGTTTCGATTTAAATACTGCACCTATTCAGCATGTCTCTCAATGGGGTTAACAAAGAGTCTGCTTAACGTAGGTTTGCTTTCAACCCTGAATAACAGCCATATGGCTTAAGAACCTTGTCAAAAGAACGATCTTTTTTGGAATTGGCGAAACCTGAAAATTGATCGTTAGAAAAGCAAAACGCTATTCAAGCCTGAGCCAAAGCCTAAGGTTAAGCCTAAACATAAAACTAAGCAACGTTTTACAGCGTTTGTCAAAATGCTATTTTTTACCATATGAATACATTTGAGCGAGGTCAGGACCGTAGCTAGCTCACCTTGATAGGATGGAGCCAAAAAATTTTTCAGGATAGGGCATTTAAGGGCTGTTAATGAGTTTACAAGCAAGGTTCAGAATTTTTAGAGGGGCCAAAATTTTTCCAGGGGGAGGGGGGGCTCAGCACCCCTCTGGCTTCCTCCTTGGGTACGGGCCCGAGCGAGGTTTTGAAACCCAAAAATGGTTTGAATTATGAACCAATTTCCGCATTTACAATACTATGCGTCTTTGTTTTTTATGTGAGAGTTCAACCCTCCCCCCATCCTGAAATTACAGAAGAGAGGTATGTCAAATTACACAACGTGCGTTTGCTACATGCTTTTGTACACAGAACGTATCCAGTGCCCCATTATTTCCAAAATGGACGTTTATCCACTCATGACGATGCTAAAGCACTGAATGACATAAATGAATTATACCATAAGCCATTATTATTATTATTGTTATTATTATTATTATTATTATGATTATTATTATTATTATTATCTACATTTGATTCTCTGCGGCGTCGTAGGTGTGCTGGCAGCTCATCAGAAACGGCATAAAATATTTACAACTTTTGCAACCATTTCAGTACCGCAAAAGCCTAAAACCTCGGTGTCCAATGTTGCCTTTAATAGCGTTTGACAAATTTTGTCAACAAAGAAAAACTAATAATTATTATGTCAAAATGAACAAAATCAACCATACGAAGCGAGTATGTAACCGTAAATTGTCAGTGTAGAGAGGGCAGGATGCTTATGAGGCGAAATTAGCACAAATTTGGATTCAGCTATCGAGATTATACACGTGTACCTATTGAAAGCTTTGCCCATGTAAGAAAGGCGTAAATTTTTTTTGTTTGATTATGAGGTGTTAATTTAGATGTAATTATTTTTTTGTTTTGCTTAGGCTTAGGCTTAGGCTTACGCTTAGGAATATGCTATTTTTATGTTTATGCTTATGTTTTTTATGAATATTTTTTTTTTTTTTTTTTTTTTTTTTTTTTTTTATTTTTTAATTAAAAATGGTGTTTTATTTTCAGTTTTAATGTGGGGATATCTTGGAATGGTACTATGTATTTACAAATAAAGCTACTTTTTTTACTTGGCTTCAAATTTTGACTTAGAAGTTGACAAGAAATTTTTTAACTCAGACTATTTTGCAAAAGGAATATTAGTTTTAATAGTTTTAACTACACTGAAAAATAGTGAGTCAATTTGTTTCTCTCTGAGAGGGTTTTCTTACACAATCTGAGTCAAAATTCGACTCTGCAGAGTAAAGTGCACTAAGTCATTCAATTTATTCTTTTTGTGTATTCAGAAATCTATTTTGGAGAGAGTAATTAGATTCACATCTTTTGTAGTGTATTTGTATTTATTGACAAGTGTTTTGAACTTTACTCTTTAGTTTTTAAATACTGATTTAAGTTTGCTATAAATTTGTTTGTTTTTCACTTATAAGATAAGTTGGCTTTAGTTACAAGTGAGAATCGACTACCAGGAAAAAAATGTTTACTTTATCTGCTTTTGTTTGAAATAGATTTTTGGTAAAGTTGTTATGATGTTTAGAATGTAAAAAAGGAGGGAAAGTATATTTTCTAAGGTAAGTAAGTAAGCTAAGAAAAAAATAATTAGTCTAAGTTAAGCTACCTTTTCACTAATCAAAGAAAAAGTTTCGCGCTGTTCTTTAATGGAAAGCTTTCATATTTTTATTGTATAATTGATAGTAATCAAATTTGTGATTTCGCCTCATACTCTGCCCTCTTACACTGAATTTACGGTTAATACTCTTTTTTATGTTATTTTGTTATTTTGATAATAATTATTAGTTTTTCTTTGTTGAAAAATTTTAAAGTATTAAGGAATTGGAAGAGGTTTTAGGTTTTGGGTACTGAAATGTTGCAAAATGTATATATTTTATCCGTTTCTTAGCTCAGCACACCTACACCGAGAGAATCAAATGTAGATAATAATAATAATAATAATCATAATAATAATAATAATAATAACAATAATAATAATAATGGCTTATGGTATATTCATTTATGTCATTAGTGCTTTAGCATCGTCATGAGTGGATAAACGTATTTTGGAAATAATGGGGCACTGGATACGTTCTGTGTACAAAAGCATGTAGCAAACGCACGTTGTGTAATTTGACATACCTCTCTTCTGTAATTTCAGGATGGGGAGGGTTGAACTCTCACATAAAAAACAAAGACGCATAGTATTGTAAATGCGGAAATTGGTTCATAATTCAAACCATTTTTGGGTTTCAAAACCTCGCTCGGGCCCGTACCAAGGAGGAAGCCAGAGGGGTGCTGAGCCCCCCCTCCCCCTGGAAAAATTTTGGCCCCTCTAAAAATTCTGAACCTTGCTTGTAAACTCATTAACAGCCCTTAAATGCCCTATCCTGAAAAATTTTTTGGCTCCATCCTATCAAGGTGAGCTAGCTACGTCCTGACCTCGCTCAAATATATTCATATGGTAAAAAATAGCATTTTGACAAACGCTGTAAAACGTTGCTTAGTTTTATGTTTAGGCTTAACCTTAGGCTTTGGCTCAGGCTTGAATAGCGTTTTGCTTTTTAACATCAATTTTCAGGTTTAGCCAATTCCAAAAAAGATCGTTCTTTTGACAAGGTTCTTAAGCCATATGGCTGTTATTCAGGGTTGAAAGCAAACCTACGTTAGCAGACTCTTTGTTAACCCCATGAGAGACATGCTGAATAGGTGCAGTATTTAAATCGAAACTGATATATATGTATGCATGTATGTATATATAAAGGTTTATTTTACGTTTTATCTGTTTTCTCTTAGAAATCAAAATATGCACACGCAGGCCAGCGCCTTATAAACCAACCAAATTCACCAACGGAGCTACACAGTAAAAAATGGCGAGTCAAATTGACTCTCTCGAAATAGGCTTTTCCGGACTACAAAACTGAGTCGAATTCACTCCACCAGAGTCAAATTCGACTCACTCAGCGACTCGAATGAGTCAATTTACTTTAACGGAGTCGACTTAACTCTGTTTGTGTAGTCAGGAAAAGCCAATTTAGAGAGTCAATTTGACTCCCTATTTTGTGCTGTGTAGTTTTCTAACACTAACTATTGCTTGAAAGAACCCATTACCACCAAAAACTCCCGTAAATGTGCCCTTACATATTAATATCCGCTTTGGATACTTAAAATTCCACGAAATAGATGTTGTATAATGAAGCGATTTACGAATTAAAATTTACTATTTTTAGACCAAAATATTGCAGTTTTCAAATACCATGCACACTGCAAATAATGGTGAGTCAAATTGCTTCTCTTCTAATAGGTTCTAACGAACTATACAAATGATTCAAATTCGACTCCGCCAGAGTAAACGTGCTACGCAGTTTAGTCGAATATGACTCTGGCGGAGTCGAAATTGACTCGGTTTTTGTAATCCGGAAAAGCCTATTTCGGAGAGAGTCAATTTGACTCACTATTTTTTGCAGTGCAGTGGCGCACATCTAAACGAAATCTTGCTGTGCCTCTTGCAATTGACTTAATATAATTTCAAGCCTATTTTGTAAAGATTATAAACTCTTATGGGATGTAGGCGCTGTTTTCAGGCCGGAGAGTATATTCAACTTGTTGAAAAATATTTTCTTACCTCCAACAACCATCGTTCTGGTTATTTAAAGCCTGCAGTGCCTGTTTTTTGGTTCCAAAAATTTCAGTAAATGATACATTTCCTTTTCAGCGTCATTTTTATTTGCCCTTATAAACTTTGAGTTTCTTTTAACATAGTTCAGCAACTTATGATCGTGTTATAGTCTGTGATTTAAAATGTAAAACCTTTAAACTAGAGGCAATGTAAAGAAAGGGGCGGAAAGTAGGTATTAGAAGTTATTATAAGCCTAAGTAAGCCTTATCTAAGGTAAGATGAGTTTATTCTTAAGCCTTAGCCTAAGCTAAGCAAGAAAATAATTTGTCTAAAGTTAAGCTTTTATTTAGCCCATTGAAAACATTTGTTCTGATTTTTACATCAGCCAAACTGATATGTGATAATTTATTATTTTAAGAGTTTTTGATATAAGTTGCAAACAATTACATTTTAGCCCCCCCCCCCCCCCACAACCCACACCAACAACCAAACAACAAACAAATACACATATACAACACAACCAACAACAACAACACAAACACAACAAACAACAATAGTTAATATTAATTATGTTTATTACACCCCATCTTATTAAAAAAATATATATTCTCAAAATTTTTATTTTATTTAATATAAATTTTAATAAATTTTTTTTTAATAATCAACAAACCCACAAAAACAACACAAAACACAATCAACCAACCAACAACATTTTCTACCAAAAAATTTTTATTTTTTATTAAAATTTTTTTTTTTTTAATTTTTTTTTTTTAAATTTTTTATTTTAGTTTAATATTTTTATTTTTTGTTTTAAATAATTTATAATATATTATATGATTTAAATATTAAATAATAATTTTTTAAAATATTTTTTTATTTTTTTTTTTATTATTTTTTATAATTTTTTTTTTTTTTATATTTTTTTTTTTTTTTTAAAAATTTTTTTTTATTTTTTTTTTTTATTTTAATTTTTTTTTTTTTTTATATTTTATTTTATATTATTTTTTTATTTTATATATGTATTTTAATTTTTTTTAAAAAAAACAATCACCAATTTTTTTGTATGTTTTTGTTATATTTCAACCCCAACCACTTTTTTTTAAAATAGTTAGTGTTATTTAGTTTTTTTAAGAATAATTTTTTTTTTTTGGATTGTTTTTTTTTTTTTTTTAATTATATTTTTTTTTTTTTTTTTGAAATTAAACAAAAAACAAAAAAAAAAAACAAACAAAAAACACAAAAAAAAAAGGGGAGTCAAATTGACTCTTTGGAAATTGGCTTTTCTGCTACAAAATGAGTTAATGTCGACTTGTTAAAGTAAATTGACTCATTGAGTCGTGGTGGTGATTTACTTTGGTGATTTAATTTTGACTAGTTTGTGTAGTCGGAAAAGCCTATTTCGGGAGAGTAATTTGTCACATTTTTTATTGTGTAGCTCCGTTGGTGAATTTGGTTGGTTTATAAGGCGCTGGCCTGCGGTGTGCATATTTTGATTTAAGAGAAAACAGATAAAACGTAAAATAAACCTTTATATATACATACATGCATACATATATATCAGTTTCGATTTAAATACTGCACCTATTCAGCATGTCTCTCAATGGGGTTAACAAAGAGTCTGCTTAACGTAGGTTTGCTTTCAACCCTGAATAACAGCCATATGGCTTAAGAACCTTGTCAAAAGAACGATCTTTTTTGGAATTGGCGAAACCTGAAAATTGATTGTTAGAAAAGCAAAACGCTATTCAAGCCTGAGCCAAAGCCTAAGGTTAAGCCTAATCATAAAACTAAGCAACGTTTTACAGCGTTTGTCAAAATGCTATTTTTTACCATATGAATATATTTGAGCAGGTCAGGACCTAGCTAGCTCACCTTGATAGGATGGAGCCAAAAAATTTTTCAGGATAGGGCATTTAAGGGCTGTTAATGAGTTTACAAGCAAGGTTCAGAATTTTTAGAGGGGCCAAAATTTTTCCAGGGGGAGGGGGGGCTCAGCACCCCTCTGGCTTCCTCCTTGGGTACGGGCCCGAGCGAGGTTTTGAAACCCAAAAATGGTTTGAATTTATGAACCAATTTCCGCATTTACAATACTATGCGTCTTTGTTTTTTATGTGAGAGTTCAACCCTCCCCCCATCCTGAAATTACAGAAGAGAGGTATGTCAAATTACACAACGTGCGTTTGCTACATGCTTTTGTACACAGAACGTATCCAGTGCCCCATTATTTCCAAAATGGACGTTTATCCACTCATGACGATGCTAAAGCACTGAATGACATAAATGAATTATACCATAAGCCATTATTATTATTATTGTTATTATTATTATTATTATTATTATTATGATTATTATTATTATTATCTACATTTGATTCTCTGCGGCGTCGTAGGTGTGCTGGCAGCTCATCAGAAACGGCATAAAATATTTACAACTTTTGCAACCATTTCAGTACCGCAAAAGCCTAAAACCTCGGTGTCCAATGTTGCCTTTAATAGCGTTTGACAAATTTTGTCAACAAAGAAAAACTAATAATTATTATGTCAAAATGAACAAAATCAACCATACGAAGCGAGTATGTAACCGTAAATTGTCAGTGTAGAGAGGGCAGGATGCTTATGAGGCGAAATTAGCACAAATTTGGATTCAGCTATCGAGATTATACACGTGTACCTAGTGAAAGCTTTGCCCATGTAAAGAACAGGCGCGAAACGTTTTTCTGTTGGATTAGTGAAGAGTAAGCTTAAGCTTTAGACTAGTTATTTTGTTTGGCTTAGGCTTAGGCTTAGGCTTACGCTTAGGAATATGCTCATTCTTACGCTTAGGCTTAGGCTTAGGCTTACGAATATGCTACTGTTCCGCTCCTGTTCTTTACATTGGCTGAAACATTCATAACCAACCGTTTACCCAAAAATGGCTATTTTCACAACAAAAGCGGGATAAAGTCGAACATTTTTGTGTTGTGTCCTGGTAGTCGAGTTCTCACTGTCGTAACCTAAAGCCAACTGTATCTTAGCTCAAGTGTAGAACAATAATTTTATAGGCAAACTTGAATTCCGTGAACTTTGAAAAACTAGAGTTCAGTTCAAAACACTTGGTCAATAAATACAAATACACTACAAAAGATGGTGAATCGAATTGACTCTCTCCGAAATAGGATTTTCCTGACTACACAAAATGAGTCAAATTCGACTGACTTAGTCGCACGTTTGACTCTGGCAGAGTCGAATTTTGACTCAGTTTGTGTAGTAGAAAACGCCTACTTCGGAGAGAGTCAATTTGACTCACTATTTTTTGCAGTGTAGGGTTAAAACTATTAAAACTGATGATTATCGCTTGTTGGCAAAATAGTCTGAGTTCAAAAACTTTGCTTGTCAACTTGCTCAGAGTCAAAATTTGAAGCCAAGTAGAAAAAGTAGGCTTGTATTTGTAAGATACGTCAGTACCATTGCCAAGATATCCCCACGTTGAAACTGGAAATAGACAGCGTTGTTTTTAGGCAATGTTTCGTATTAACTAACTCGTGCCATATTGCTGGATCTCAAAACTGGCATACAGACATAGAACAAATCAAATGTAAAAAATTCGCCTAGATTTCTAACCCCATAACTTTTTCGAACACTAAAATGCGTATCGCTATTAGTAGCGACCGGGGCAACACACATTTAAGCATACGGGTCTTAGAAGCAAAGACTAGCTTTATCATCATCATCATAACTCTATATAAATATAAGTCTTTTTTCGCGTGATACCTAAATCATTGACCTTTTTACTTAAAATGCGAGTGATCAGCAATTATTGCTATACTAAAATACCATAAAATAGGTTACGGGTTTTTTTGTTGCTCGGTATAATTTTTTGTCAAAATCACGCAACACTAATAAATCATAGAATATATATATTGCAAAGACACAAAACCGACGTTATTTAGGTTCGGGCAAATTAAGTAGGTTCAACCATAATTGAAGCCATTCAGGGTTTGAGAGCATAACCTTTATAGAAAGCTTAGCCACGTGTGCCAGTATGCCTACGCAGACGTGGGACCGGTTTTACGTGAACACGCCTCAGGTACGTAGGTCTCACGTATTGTTTTGAAAATAGGTGGTAAAAGTGTATTTGGCATGATAAAATTTTTTAACATACATGTAAAAAGTACATATAGTTCATTTAAATTTTTAGGCTTCAAAATCCATTAAAGCAATCTTAACCGATTTCTCGTTTTAAGATGGTTTCAAAATTGTTAATGATAAATTAATAGGTCTCTATACCAAATGGTTAATTATGTACACGGCAAAAAATAGTGTGTCAAATTGACTGTCTCCGAAATAGACTCTACGGGCTACATAAACAGTGTCATATTCGACTCCGCCTGAATCAAACGTGCGATTCAGTGAGTCGAATTCGGCTCAATTTGTGTAGTCCCGAAACGCCTACTTTGAACAGAGTCAATCTGACTCACTATTTTCGCAGTGTGATTCAAATTTGCTCAAATCTACAAGGTTCGGTGTTTTCACACCTCAAAACCATTGGCATGCGGCGCTATCCACATCACCTATAATGCCAACAAATTTCGTCAAATGACAAAACGAATGTAGTCTATGCATGGACTTCTCTGATCCTGCAACGAGTCCATTTAGCGGATTCTATAGTGGGATTTATACACTTGGTACTAACCTTTTCCATGCAACTTGTATTCGCTCACAAGGTTCTTATCAAAATTTTCTGTGCAATTCTTTTTGGGAAACGTTTACGTCAGTTATCGGATTAATTTTAACTTCAATTTCAGATTTTAGATGTTTCCTACTTAATTCATAATATAGACTTTCGTATCACAGGCCTGTAGCCAGCTCACCTTGCTAACAAGGGCTAAAACGATTTGTTAAGGGGCATACAAGGTTTTTCAATGGCTTACAAGCAGGGTTGAAAGTTTTCTAGGGATGGCCAATCTTGTACTGCCCACCAACCGGCACATTTAGGACCGCGTTGTAAAGGTTTTATGTGACCTCACCCGGTAGACGTTTCTGAATCCGTCACTGCTTAAAAACAATTATTTTCCTGACAATTTCACGCTGTCTTTAAATTGGCAAATAATTAATTCCAAAACGTTTTGACTGTTATACAAATTGATACCTAATATTACCAAAAATAATTTGGCCAAAAAGTTCGTCTATAACTCAGTTTTCAAATTCTGAAACGCAAAGTGAACGCGCCGATAACGTCAAACTAAAATTCTAAATACAAGCCCGAAACCAGATCAACTTACTAGGTAGGGGCTTAAACAATTGTAAGACGCGCATACGATAGAAAGAACAACCTGAATACAAGCGGGGCTGAAACTTTTCTGGGGGGATTGTATTCAGTTGTTACACTACCGGGTTTTGGTGATAAAAAGTGCAACTAAAGCACAAGTAACGAAACCAGTATGCAAAAGCTGTTCTCGCAATTTTTAATTTGCTTAATTGACTGTGGCACCGTTTTTGGCACCAACAAACCGATCAAAGCGGTGTATTATGCGAACTAAATTATTTTGCCAGATATATATAATATTACATAAATATATATATCTATATATACATATATATGTACATATATAAATTGCAAGCTAAGCACAAATATTTTTTGAGTGGATATAAAAGGTTGTCAATCCCGACTATATACTTGTCAATGCTGAACCAAATGTTGTGTAGCGGACAAAATATATGTGTCAGGGTGTAAAAGGATCGAAAAATAGCCCAAACGAAAACGGTAACGGATAGTGATTAAAATATCGGAAACGGTAAACTGATATTAAAATATCAACGGTTCAAAAATGTTATTTTTCTGCCAACACAATTGAGGCGTGCATCGGTCTTTCAAACATTTAAAAAATAACAGATGCGTAGCAAATTTTAAGATTTCATATCCAAAAAGTGTCGCATATTTGTGATGAAAAATTGCGAGATATATACGTGATTTATAACTAATTTTGAACGATACTGACCAGATATAGCGTCTTAATTTGAACGGATAGCAGTTTTTGCCAGATAATAAATAGGAACTGAAATCCGGTCGCTTCTGGACTTGGCTTAGTGGTCTCAACTACTCTTGTAATATTTGTGGGCGTGAGGTGTTTATGAAGCTTTCAGTTGAATAAGAAACCGATTCTCTTCCAAATTTATGCGAGGTTCACGTTATAACTGGGGCAGCTTGGAACACGTTTTGTCCAAGTTGATTCGGCGTCAACATAAAATAATGTGATCTGAATAGTGGTTATGTAGACAAAATGTGAATGTCAGATGACATTGACTTACAAATCACTGGTATCAAGCGATCATTGCTTACATATAGCCATTTGTCATATGATACTATGAGACATTTACGCGAATATCATATGATATTCCAAAATTCTAATACGTATCATATATTATGCAGAACAATGGAATTTGTGCTCGCTAAAAGTACAAAGTCAGATTATGCAGCATTAAATGATTTCGAAAGTTAAATTAGCTTCTACGTTTCTGGTTCTCGCTCAATTTTCCCCAAAATATATTCCTAAAGTACAAATAATTCAAATTTCAAATATAAGTATTATATGACTTTCTGTAGGGCAGTCAAGCTAGTTTACCACAAGTTTGCAGACATTATCAAACATATCATATGATACTCGCAGACAATACTTGGAATATCATATGACATTGCAGTACAAACAGTGGATGTCGCATCAGGATAGCAGACAATTCAAAGTTTTTTAATTTGATAGCGAATAAACGATATGACAAAATGTTACCAGCTATAGTCATAGGGACAAAATGTGTTCCAAACAAACCCAGTTAAAAATTTTCGCTACGCATCTGCTCTGGCGCAATCCTTCGGTGTGGGCAAATGTCAACAAAATACACAAAAAATAAAACTTTTGGGAGACTGTGGTTGTAAGCAGATGACATTCATGTGAACGGACGTTGCTAGAAATGGTTTCAAAAATTTCCATGAGTATTTAATAAACAAACATACTTTGTAACTGCAGTACCAGCTTGTACAAAAACTTGTATATAGGACAACAGAAATTTGTTGAAAATCACTTACTGGGGTAAGACTAAACTCATAAATTCCTGAGTTGGACGGTTTTCGCTCAACTTTATATCAAAATTATTAAGAAAATAATCTTTACCTGCAACTTGAAACTTTGTAAATGAAACAAATCCATAATAAATGCTTGTATTTATATCAAAATTTTGCTAATGTAAAGATCCAGGGCGGAACGTTTTTCCGTGGCACTAGAATAGAATACGCTTACGCTTTAGACTAATTTTTTATTGCTTGGCTTAGGCTTAGGCTTAGGTTTAGGCTTTGGAATAAACTCAGTCTTAGGCTTAGGCTTTGGAATGAACTCAGTCTTACGCTTAAACTTAGGCTTAGGCTTAGGCTAAGGAACAAACACTGTTCCGCCCGTGTTCTTTCCATTGGCCCAAAATTGTAATCTGTTAAAACCATCGCCAGGGCAACAGCATTTGGTTTGTTTGGCTTGTTTTTGTGCCATCATAAAAATATTAAATGCCCTTGAAATGTAGAAAATTGTGAGAAACTAAATGTATTACTGAATAACGAGTTAATCGCCAAATTAACGGTTTTCAATACAACTCACATTTTTTTGCCTAAAACTGGTTTAACTGATTGCAAATTGCACTCAAATTACCACTGCATTTATCATTTAAGTTAATTCTTCTCAAGTGTTTGCAAGCTCAATCACTGCATGCATCGGTAAATTATATATTTTATCTGTTTACAATGCGTTACGAGTTGTTTTGGTGTTGAAACCATGTTTTAACTAATAACTCAAAGTGCCTTAATAAATTTTTTCATCGGCAAAGTACCACATGATAACAAAGACTCGGTCAGAAACCACGGGAGGTTCAACACGCATCACTGGGCGTCAAACAGATACAAAACCCAGTATTGCAGTAATAAAATTGCGTTTGGCTTCTCGTTCGCTTCGCTTGCAAAGTTTGTTCATTATTATATTTCGCACGGTTCCTATCATAGCGTTCTGGATCCGCAACTGAACAGACATCCCGTTTTGTCTACTGACCATCTTCCATTATTAGCTGCCATTTCACAGCTTTAAGCCATATTCACACGTGCAAGTTTTTGCTGCGAGAACTTGCAGCTGCAAATTGCACGTAGAACTTGCATTTTTTTCATCAGCAAATAAGAAAACGGCTGCAATAAACTCAGTGAACTTGCACGGTTATTTTACACACGTAAACTAAATTCCTAGCTACGATTTTTAATGAATTATTTGCAGCTGCAAGTTTTTCGAACAGGATTTTGGACAAAACTTGAAGGTGAAAGTTGCAGCTGCAAATTCTCGCAGCGGCTTTACACAGATTTTTGCTAATATAAACGCCAATTGGTTCAAATTCTGCACTCAAACGTTTTTATGTTACGTTTCCTAACGAAAATTGCATCAACTGTGGCGGTAGCCAGCCAGCATTTGTGCCAGACTTGAAACCAAAAAATATACAATTTTTGGTCAAAAAACTGGGTTTCGTTATTTGGTATGCCCAGCTTCATCAATGATTGGTCATGGAACCACCCAAATTAATAGTTCATTAATATCAATCTTTCTCCGAACATTTTTGTTGACTGCAATGTCTGTTAATGTTTCTGGATTAACCCTTTCTCACATGAATATTTTCAAGTCCATATGAGATGTATTTTCAAGGTCAGATTGGAACCCCAATCTCACGGGAGAGAAGCGTTTACGATGACCACTGAGCTATAAGAGCTTGACGCCCGAGCTCGAGTAGGCTCTCACGTCTTGTGGAGATTTTGCACTGCGCATATATGTTATAATTGTTAAACACTGCTCACAGTGCGTGTATTGCTCGTACATTATTGTATTTAGTTGCTCATAGTATACTCTGTGAGTGAAAGGGTTAATGAAGGTTATACAGACTGTCTGAGTGTCTGTTACATACTTGAAAAGTCTAGGAATTTTTTCTGCTTTGGTCTGTCCTGAAACGCTAAGGGATACAGACTTCTGCTGACTGTAACTCAAAATAAGACCTCTCTTACTCGGGTCAGTACAGTAGGTGCTTGTAAAAGCATGTTACGCAAGTTTCACAATATGCGTACGCCGAGTGACTTTGCAGGGGGCAGTGTGCTGCGCACTGAAGCATGAAAATCTTCTCAGTGCACTGCACACTGCCCCCTCAAAAGTCACATGGTGTGCGCATGATATTGTGGGATTTGCTTTGCGTTGAACGCGTTCTGTAAGCATATAATTGAAATTAAATCGCTAGGCGAATTTTGAATTTCTAGAAGTGGTTCAAAGAAATTTCAAAATGTCATCGCTTAAGTACCAAGTGCTTGACCAGAACCTCAACAGGGCAACTTCAGAAACAAAAACCGTTCTTGGTTAAGAATTGAAAAAATCGGCAAAATATCACAAAATAAATGCACCCACTCATGCGGGGTTCACGTTACTACTTGTGCATTTGGTACCTATTTTTTCACCTTACCCATACTTGGTGACAAGTATTTTCACGATACCCATATGGGTAAGTATTAGTACTACATAGCTAGTGGTACTTTCGGTCGAGCTACCCATATGGATAGCTCTAAAATTTTGATTACACCCCGTATGGATTGCGGTTTTGTCCGCAAGATACCCATATGGGTTTCATTTTAACAGTGGCTACAGAAATTTTTTAAAATGTTTGTTTTGTCGTGTTATTTTGCTTGTTTGGATAGCTAGTATTTGTGCTTTTAAACTTTGTGTAGGGTGGGTCCACATTTCTGGTAGATGTTTTATTTCCATAAATAAATATCGGATTAATCACTCGAGTAGGTCCCAATGGTTCCTGGTGTTGTTTTAAGTTAGGACTGCTTATCAATAACGAGTTGTATATAATTTGTTGAAAATCGGGGCACACAAGCATGTGAGACTTGCTTGTCCGTTATGAGCGCATGCAATGTAGTGCAGCGCGGAAATATCCCATAATTTGTTTATACGGAATGTTTAAAGTATAGGCAGCCTTTACCTGCACAATATGCCTGCGAAATCCCCTAAAACAGGCGTATTTTACCAGGACCTTAACATAATACAAAAGCAGTATTAATCCTTAAAATTTGCTTGTAACAGCAAGAAGAACACTAGATTTGTCTTTTACGTTTTTATCGTTTAATATTTTCACAAAAAATAACTAATAATTTGCTATCCATATGTGTTGGTGCAAAAGACCTAAGAAACCCATATGGGTAGCAAAACAGCGGTTAGCAATCCATAGCTACAGCTGATACTTACCCATATGGATAAGTAGAAGCTAGCTAGCTATACGCATGGATTGTATTTATCACCTGCTATGGGTTGGTGAAAAAACAGGTACCAAACGCACAAATGGTTACGTGAATCCCGCATCAGTTAAATTTGAAATTTTTTTCGAAAACTCATAAAGTTCAATTTACAAATACGCAACTAAATTAAAACAGCAGCAGCAAAATGGAACATTAGAATTAAAATTTTAAAACAAGTTTTTATTTAAAACATCGTTAAATTTATCACTTTTGACAGTAGTATATATATAAATTGGAAATTTCATTTTCCACAGGGCGGGCGCAAAGTAAAGTGGACTATGCATACCGGAAACGGAAAAAAGATAATGAAGTAGAAAAGGTTCAAAGGTGTTTTATTTTTCTGCGAGCACAATTGAAGCGTGCAAATATTCACGGCCGAGCATTCTATAATTTTCAATTAATAAATAGCGGATGCACCGAAGTTTTTAAGATTTTTGAAGAATTTTATATTTTTTATTTCATTTCGAACAATTGCAGCATCTCTGTGATGAAACGCCAGATATAAACATGATTTATAACTAATTTTTATTATAAAAATAGCCTAATTTCCGTCATTCCTGCACCGGAAACAGAAACAGACACCGATTTTTACCAGACAGGGAACCGGAACCGGACACCGATTTTTACCGGACACGGAAACGGAAACGAATATCCTGTTACACTCTGTTAACAACACATTGCAGAGTTAATTAAATAACGTTCATTACACAAAATCTATACACATCGTTATACTGATTCTGGACTCTGGGTACAAAATACGCTCTCATTTGGGAGCGCATAAAAGCAAAACCAACAGCAGGTCATACAGATCTGACGCGTATACAAGGGGAAAATAGAACAAACACATCTCTCGAAGAAACATGGAAGACTGCAAAAACACTTTTTACCAAAGTTCAGGATATCGTTCGCATCTCTGGGTCGAAAATTTTTTTACATTTAATTTTACACTCGTGACCTGAAATCCTGGCTACGACCCTACTTTAGCCAACTGAACATACTTAATGGGACAGGTAAAAAATTTAAGAAGAACTGTGGGTGAATATTGCTTTAGTAGCATAGCTAAAGCTTTTCTGTGAAATGACCTTGTTCAGTGGTCCCTTAACCATAGAATAAGAGACATATCGAAAGCGGCCCAGAACAGGGCCGGAATAGCAGTATAAGCACATTCCTAAGCCTAAGCCTAAGCCTAAGCCTAAGCCTAAGCCTAAGCCTAAGCCTAAGCCTAAGCCGAAGCCTAAGCCTAAGCCGAAGCCTAAGCCGAAGCCTAAGCCTAAGCCTAAGCCTAAGCCTAAGCCTAAGCCTAAGCCTAAGCCTAAGCCTAAGCCTAAGCCTAAGCCTAAGCCTAAGCCTAAGCCAAAAAATTTAGTCTAAAGCTTAAACTGACTCTATTCCAGCATCGTCGGAAAACGATCCGGCCCTGTTCTATACATGGACCTCGAACGCTATAACTCAAAACATCAAAGTATTTTTAGGTTTATGTACCATAACCACTTTCCACCGAGACTACACTATTTGCGTTCAGTTCGCTCACTTAATGAGCATTGACCAATGAGATCATTGTGCTGGTCCCATGACACCTCAAAATGTTTGGCGAATTTGAACGCCGTTTTTAAATTGAACAGCTGCCGTTTTACGCCAAAAACAATGCGACTTCATTTAAACACAAATCAGGCCAAAATGATTTTGGACCAACGCAACAACGGCCGTTTCCAAAATTTCATATCTGCCGGGCATAAAAGCTATTGTCAAGTATTTCATTACGAGCGAACGTTTCAACCTTTTAAATCCAGCAAATTATTCTAAATCCTGTCAAAGTGTCTATTTTTTTCTTATCTCACCATAAATGCCGAGTAGGGGATAGGTATATCCCCTGTGTGTGTGTGAGTCCTGTAACGCAAGATTCTAGAAGCCAAGATAGCATAGGAATATCACTAGCTGACACGTTATAGCTTTGAGCCCATGCCAGAAAAAAAGCACACACACAGTGTCATTGTCTGTTCATTATTTGCTAACGCCAACAAACCATATTATTAGGTTGTGTACGCCATGTAACTCTGGTGTTTGTGACACGTCCTATACGAACCATATTCTATTAGTTATTAATGTAAAACAAACATGTGAATAGAAAAAATATGCCGTCACCGGTATATATGGCTAACATGAACCGGTTTATAAGCTGGCGATTGGCCACGAACATGAATAATCAATTAAAATACGGTGTTTGGTACTTCCTCATTCCTCGAACTAAGATCTGAACCCTATCTAACATGTGAAAAATGGTTAGAAGATCAATTTTCAATTATTATATATTCTATTTTTACTTGGAGTTGAATCTGAGCAAATCAACACAATGTGTGTAATACTGAAATAATGCACAATGTACTGACTGCTAAAAGCGATTACTACACTGCAAAAAAATGGTTAGTCAAATTGACTGTTTCCGATATAAGCTTTTCCGGACTACACAAACTGAGTCAAGTTCGACTCCGCCAGAATCAAGTACGATTCTATGAGTCGCATGTTTGACTCTGGCGGAGTCGAATTTGACTCAGTTTGCGTAGTCTAGAAAAGTTTATTTCGGAAAGAGTCAATTTGTCTCATTATTTGTTTAAGTGTACGTGTCTCGTAGATATCATAAAATCTTCACAAGACGTGAGAGTTCCCTTGCGTTCGAGCGTCAAGCTCCTATAACTGAGCCTGGATGGTAACCGCATCACACTCCGGATTGCGAAGTTTGAATCGTAGGAGAAAAGTACGGCTGAGATGAAATAGAAAATATTCATTGTAACAAAGTGTTAATTTGTGGCAAAATGTGAAAACCTCTCTCATGTCTATTTATTATTTTCCGAAACTTAAACAAAGTCTACGGGTAAACCAAAGCGGACGTGAGCAAAATTTGCCGGAGTCGGAGGTGAATCCGGAAGTGACGCAAAATTGGGTTGTTTAAACAATGTTTAATTTGTTAATTTTAGCAAATATCTATAGAGAGTGTTGTCGAACAATTTTGGCTTTAGCTGTTTACTTTTTAAAATATCACGGCAGCATATTTTCAAAATGGTACCAAAACTTATAGCCAAACGCACCAAACCGTACAATTTTTTTAAAACTATAACATATTTCACTGCCTAAATTGCCGGAGTTTCCGGCAAGAATTCTACCGGAGCTGACAGTCGATGTTCTGCCGGCACAAGAACCAGAGACACAACTCCGGTTGTACCATGTGTGAAACTATTTGCAAGATCGTGCTGTATTTGAAACGGTATTTCAAGTAACGTAACCCATAAAGACAACTAATTTTTGTTCTTATCTATATTATTAAAACTAGAACGCCACACATACGTAATTTAGACAGTGTTACAGCATTCATTTACGTGTTTTTAATTTTGATACAAATAAAAGTATATGCAACTGATGACAAAAATGGCCCATGTAGGTATAGAATAGGGCCGAATTGTTTTCCGGAGGGGCGATAATAGAGTCAGTTTAAGCTTTCGACTAATTTTTTGCTTAGGCTTAGGCTTAGGCTTAGGCTTAGGCTTAGGCTTATGCTTAGGAATAGGCTCATCCATACGCTTAGGCTTAGGCTTAGAAATATGCTTATACTACTGTTTCGGCCCTGTTCTATACATGGGCCACAAAAATGAACCTGATTCAACAGGGAACGTTTGCGTAGACTGTGAGATGCATCCGGGGAAGAAAAAACCGGAACCGGAGCGTTTAGGTGAAATAAATTTTGCCGTAGCCTGATGTGAAACGGGTGAAACAAAATTAGGTAATAATATTTACGTGGAATTTGGTTATTTTACCAATATTTTGTAAAAAGCGGTCACAAAATTCTGTTAAACATTCATTGCGAAAAATTTCGCCAATTTTTACCTTCAAAACTGCCCCGCCAGTTACAAACCAGCTGATCGAATAAACCACAACTTACATAAAAGCATGAAAAATTTCACAACCCAAATTGTCGAAACCTGCCGCAAAAATGGTACCGGATCCGGAACCTTAGGTTGATTTTTGTGCCAGACGAACCGGTAATTAAATTGTAAGTTTAATTTACAATTCATGACTATTTGAACATCGAAACCATTGTAACAACATAGCATATGCCCGGATACTAAATGTACTCTAATGCATATTTATTAAGCAATATCGTTCACAGGTCATTCCAGCTTTTGTAGAATTTGCATAAATCTTGACCAAGTACAATAATCAAGGCGAGGTATACATAAATTAATTTTAGAGTAGTTTCATTATAAATATTAAAGTTGGCCAATAAGTGGACCAATGTTACTTTAAGGGGCGTAACAGTAGATTAAGCGTATTCCTAAGCCTAAGCCTAAGCCTAACCCTTGCAAAAACGTATTCCTAATCCTAAGCGTAAGCTTAAGCCTAAGCAGCCTAAGCAAAAACATCAATATAGAATCTAATCCTACACTTTTATAGACCCACCCCAGAAACCTGGACGCCCCTTAAAGTAACATGGGCCATAAAGTTTAAGGCTCCATTTGTAACCTACCAAAGGCAGAACGGAAAGAATATAACGCCATTGTCCCATGTCAGCAACAGTGGCCTCCTACCTACGGGGGAACACGACTGGACATCCGTTTTCGTTTTTGTTGCCGATAAAAACCGGTGTCGGGTTATATATAAAGCATGTATTTATCTCACTATTTTTATTACAGATATGTTGCAATTGTTCGAAATGAAATAAAAATTACGAAATTCATCCAAAATTTAAAAATTTCGGCGCATCCGCCTTTTTCTCTTAAATTTTAGAGAGCCGATGAATATTATTTACGTCTCAATTGTGTTGGAAAAAATAAAGCGTCTTTGAAATTTTTATACTTCAAGATCTGTTTTTTTGCTTCTGTTTCCGTTTCCGTTACTTCAATCACTATCCGGTTCCGTTATTTTACTGTCCGTTTACTTGCTGGTACTATGTCTTGTTTTAAGCGGTTTGAAACGACAAACAAATGACAAAATCCGTTAACTACAAAACGAATGTTATGCGGGATTCATGTTATAACCGGAGCAGGCGGGACACGGTTTGTCCCATGTAGATTCGACGTCAACATTAAAATTCGAGCACTCATATCGGATAAACAGACAAACCTCGAATGTCGTATGACATTTACTTACAAACCACCGCTCACAGAAGATCAATGTGTACAAGAGTCGGTATGTCACGTGATACTGAGTGACATTTATGCGAATATCATGATATTCCAAAATTACAATGAATATCATTATGATATTCAGCGGGACAGTGTAATCTTAGGGTGCTAATAAATTAATGGAAAGTCGGACGGCAGAGGCACAGCTGTGCTTAAAATACCAAATACACGTCTGCAAATTCATTTCCGACACAAAACCGATTAGAAAGTGTCATAATTCAAAAATTCAAATTTCAAATTCTAGTATCATATGATATTCAACAGGACAACTTGGGTTACATCAAGTATGCAGACATTTGAAAATATATCATGTGATATTCGCTGACAATACGTCGAATATCATATGATATTGAAGGACAAAAGGTTGCCTACACATGATAATAGCAGACAAATTTGAATTTTTGAATACGATATGGGGTCTATAAGCGGACATAATGTTAGCCAATAGTCTAATAGGGACAAAACGTGTCCCAAGCTGCCCCGGTTATAACGTGAACCCCGCATTAATGTCATAGGCATAGTCGAAACATATAAAAAATAGCGGAAACTGATAGTGATCAAAATAACAGAAATAGAGATTTTAAGTACAAACGTTAAAAAAGTTTTAAAGCCCTATTCACACGTGCAAGGTTTTATGCTGCAAAAACTTACACGTGCAATTTGCACGCGAAAGTTTGGTCACAAAACAACATTGAAGTTCTTGCAGCTGCAAATAATTCACCGGAATTCATGCAGTTTAGTTTATTTCGCACCTGTGAACGCAGTTGTAAGTCGTTTGAATTTTTTGCACCTGCAGTTTGATTGATAAATCGGAATGCTTCTTTAAAAATACCATCAGCTGCAAACATTTCGCGCAAGTTGGAGCTGCGAGTTCTTGCTGCAAAAACTTGCACGTGTGAATGGGGCTTAATATGTTATATTTCCCTAGAAATACAATTGAACGTTGAAAATATTGCTAGATCATTCTGTTATATTTATCTTAAACATTATCGTTGAAAATTTTGTTCATTAACGCTTTCTCACATGAATATAATATCTATTTCATCTCAAATCTGAGCTCATATTCTCAAATGTGTGTAGCACCTATTACCAGTTGGTGATAGGCGTTGTAACTTTCGAAGCAGGGAATAGCGAGGTTTGAAATTCAGCACATTTATTGTTTTCGATTGTCTCTGCTACTGTGCAAATTTTGATATCTGTAATTGCACCAGTTCGTTAGTTTGAAAACCTATTTTACTAACTGGTGATAGGTGCTATATGCATCTGAGAATATGGGCCCAGATTTTAAGCAAGCATTCGAGCCATAGCTGCAGTAAGTCATGTTATAAAACTTCTTGCAACGATTTCTTAAAAGGAACTATTGTGTGATAGTCAGATCGTATGATTACGTAGAAACTAAAGCATTACCTTAGTGGTAGACAATTACATTTCTCACTCCTCGTTGGTTGATTGGAGTCATTTGGAGTCATATTGTCTTCGGCACTGCAACACCAATAGGCTAAAGTGACTCAGAGATACGGATATTTAGGCTTACTTTTATGCTTAGGGGTAGGTTCTATACATATGCATACGCTGGGGGTGTGGGAATTAAGAACGCAGCCATCCCCCCGGTCGAAACAAATTACGCTTAGAGACGTATCAAATTTTCCATTTTGTGTTATTCCTAGGAATTTATAAGAATCTGTACGGTCTGATAAAATGGCGTACCAGGTATTTTTCGCCGTAGGACCCAAACCAGGATGCCCTTAAAAGGAACATGGGCTGAACGAACATTGCAACTGAACGCAACGCTACAAAAAATATAGAATAGTATAATAGGATCGTTGTTATAATGTCAAAAACGAAACGGCGTGAGATGTTCAACTTTGTCACGTAAACACTTTGGGTACCTTAAGCTACGGAAGAAAGAACTGCAAGCTACGTTCTGATATTTGAATGCAATCTAGTAATTAGATTTGAATTCATTATCCGTTTCCGTCTCCGGTCGGATATTAGATTTTCCGGCTCCAGCTCCGTCAGTGTTTGGTATCCGGTCGCATCCTGGTCCATGGCTATTTGGCCGGATAACAGCCACCATTTGTTACTTTAATAGGTATATGCATGTTCGTTTAAGCAACAACGTAACGTGATGTTAACTGTAAAATGTATATGTTGGTTAGGTATACATAATAGCAAACCTAATCAAATACTTCCATAGTTCAACCCGACCATAAGAACCTAAATACACAGCGTGGTGTGAGTTTGGAGAAAATATGGTCTGTACGCAACAATTTGAACATGACAGTGTGTTTTGCTAACCTGATTAAGAACACGAAATTATAAGGTTTGTTTAGTTCGAAAAGCTGATTAAAGAGGGCTGTAATTTGCTGGATTTTTATTTTGCAAGTTTCTATGGCACATATACGCCAAACTAATCTAAACAAAGTTTACGTTTGATACAAAGAAATTCTCGCTATTTGATGTTGTATTTCTGAACTACAAAGCTATGAAATTAAGTTTGAATAGCGTCAGTCGACGACTGATGCAGCCATGGATACAGGTGATGGTTCCAACTTTAAGGGGCCTATCTATAGAACACGGCCGGAACATTTTCTTTCTGGGTTGTAATAGAGTCAGTTTAAGCTTTAGACTAACTTTTTTGCTTAGGCTTAGGCATAGGCTTATGCTTAGGAACATGCTTATTCATACGCTCAGGCTTAGGCTCAGGAATATGCTTATACTACTGTTCCGATCCTGTTCTATACATGGGCCCTTTAAGGGTTCAAACCAAATCCAATCCGCGGAAACTTTACTGTTTTGAACCACATTGCCCGACGCCACGCCACACAACACGGTTCATTGAGGTGCGCAGAATTTTGTAAGCCTTTCTGGCCGATGTATAGAACAGGCGCCGTAACAGGTAGCATAAACATATTCCTAAGCCTAATCCTATGCGTAAGAATGTGCATAGGACCTAAGCCTAAGCCTAAGCCAAGCAAAAAAATAGTCTAAAGCTTAAGTTTACTCTATTGCAGTCCCGCAGAACATTGGCCGAAAATTCTAAAAAAAATCGAGTTCTACAGATGGTCCATAGACTGGTGTAAAATTTTTGCTTCTCAATGATTAATGCTATCAAAACGTCAGAGACACACTAGCCAGATCTCAGACAATTTGGCGGCGTATTCTATATACGTATCTTGTAGTACCAAACTGACCGGTATCTAGCGCCATTGCCGATCAAAGCAGTGGACCGGTATTCCGAACTTGGTTTGCATTTTGAACGGTTCTATAATACTGCTTAACTCAGAAATATAAGCATAAACATTGAAAATAATATTTAATAAACACGTTTGTTTCTTAAGTACGACGTAGGCCACTGCGTATCTATGTTCATTCCGCTACGTTCTTCCATATATGCGTTTGGCTTTCCCACGTTTATGGAAGCGTCAACCTAAAAATAATAAATTTAAAATTAAAAATATTTACAACATATTGCGTTTAGTATGCCTGAACAGTTAATCTGTAATATATCAAAATTTAATCAGCTGCATATTTACTTAACTCATGTACGCGTTTAAAAACGACAAAATGGTTAAATAAATTACACATTGCATACTTAAGTACTTAAGTCGTACTGAAGTAGGGTTTCAGAAAGCCAGTCATTATCATGAATAAATTAGAGCATATTTATGCTTGCGTTACGGAATCATATGAGTATTTTTTGACAAATTTTGAATGCAACCAGACAGCAACTGAATTTCTGTTTTTGCTTCAGTTGAAACTGGTTGGGGTTCCACATGATACAAAATGTACCACCGGGCGTTGCGTTTTTGGCCGACTCCCTGTATTTAGAAGGGGTCGCTATTACGTGCAACACCCTCTAATTTAAACTATAAAGTGGAACATTTTTGATGCCGTATACGTACAGTGCCATGGTTCGCATAAGTTATACACCCCATCAAATAAGATAGGTGTAGGCCAAAAACTCAACGTGCGCTTCGCACATTCTTTCCTTCACAGAATGCACCCAGTGGTACGCCGTTGTAACCCGAGTCATTATGGAGCACAACATACCTATATTAACATAATCACTTACTGGACGAATGTCTCTTACAATGGCAGCTGGTACCATACCGTGGAACCCATCTTCATTTTGGCACCGCCAGCGACTGGCCGATAAAGGCGACAATATCTATAAACCCGTAAACATTAAAAAATTACAATACATTAAAGTAAAAGTTACTTGAACAATTTTATTTACACTGTAAATTTCAATGATTTGATTAATCAATTCAGTTAGCGAGTTGGTTATTTCTAAATTAATATCAGTAAAAACAATATAACTCACTTTGAGTTGAGTTGATTCTTACTCTGAGTTGAGTTAACTTTGGGTGAGTTGATTAATTAACTCAGACTGAGCGGATTCAACTCATTCTGAGTTAAAATCAACTCACTGAAATGTACAGTGTAGCAACAAAATTAACCAACACTGTTTTAGTAACAAAAACAGCCGAAAATCACCATTTCTTAACATAACCGCTTATTCTGTTTGCTTGTGTTTAAAATGTTTGTCTCAAGCCACTATAAAATTTGTTCTAAAATTAAGTATGGGTCGCTGTGAAACAAGAGTATATATCATTTGACAAAAATTGTTGATAAAAATGTACCATCGCGTGTTGCGTTAAGTATAATCCGACCCGATGTTTTCTGGGGAAGGTGTGGATGTGGATTTCAACAGACAAATTAATCGTTAACTGTAAAAAATGGAAAGTTAAATTGACTCTATCCGAAATAAGCTCTACGGGACTACAAAAACTGAATCAAATTCGACTCCGCCAGAGTCAAATTCGAGTCACTGAGTCGCACATTTGACTCTGGCAGAGTCACAATTTGACTCAGTGTGTGTAGTTCCGTAGAGCCTATTTGGGACAGAGTCAATTTAACTCACCATTTTTGGCAGTTCATAAACTGAACGAATCATGGTCCCGCTAATTTTTTCGACTAATTTCATATATAAATTTCGAGTAATTTGCGGGTCGCGCCTAATAAATCCCGTACGTGGTCCCTGGCTGGCGGCCAAGGGGTTTCTCCTACAAATACGTTATCATGATATTTATATTCTAAAAAATTTTCAGGCTATAAAGTATTTATCATAATGGATACGATTGGCGACCCTAATTATTCACTGAAAACGTTGGAAGAACGCGAGCAACAACTCGGCGCTCAAGCGGACGAATACTGCCGTCAACAAAAATTTTTGGAAATTCAAATCAGAAACCTCGAATCACAACAGGTTTTGCTCAATAAAGCAAAAAAGGCAAACAATGAAGTTGTCGAAGTTGATTTGGATAAGGAGATTCCTGAAGTATTTCAAGATAGTAAGTATAATCTGTATCTGTAAATAGATGTACTAAAATAACGTGTAAAATTTATACGAATGAAACAATATATCCTCTCAAATTGGGTCTCAGAGAGTGATTAGCCATGGTTGATTTATAAGCAATTATGCAAATATACCTGTAAATAATCACCTTCCATCACTGTGAGTTCGTCTTGGCTTCTAGCGACGTAATCTTGTTGTGCTCGGCCGATAAAAATACTTGATCCAGCTAATTTTGTAAACAAATTGTTAGGTTTGTCGCATCGATCCTATTAAATTATAAAACTTTGAATCCATATTATTTATCGTTATTTCTATACCGGAAACAGAAACGGTGCACCGAGTTTTACCGGAAACGGATATCCGGTTACACCATGGGTACCTGTCCTTCGGGATACACGAAACTGCGTGAGTTGAAGACTAAGACGCTTAGGCTCACGGCTTATGCTCACAGCAAAAAATTGTGAGCCAAATTGACTCTCTCCGAAATAGGTTTTTTCTGACTACACAAAGTGATTCAAATTCGACTACGCCAGCGTTAAACGTGCAACTTTTAGTGAGTCAAATTTGACTCTGTCGGAGTCGAATTTGACTCCGTTTGTGTAGTTCCGTAGAGCCTATTTCGGACTCAGTCAATTTGGCTTACCATTTTTTGCAGTGCAGGTTTCGGTTTTTAAGCTTACATTTACGTGTATGCTTGGGTTAAGGATTAGCTTAATCTTAGGCTTAGACAGAAAGAATTCCATTATAATTTAACAAACACGGTATCAACGTTTGCTCAATCCATTATTTCAAGACTTTCGTCAAATTTTTGTTAGAAAAATTTTTGTTTTGTCTAACTGTGAAGATTTACCGCTTATAAAGTTAACTCTCAGGCTTATGCACGTTCGACCCGAATATGGGTTTAGGCTTAAAATTATTTTTACTACAAAATGAAGTGCATCAATGCCCTTATACCAGCCAAAAAATTTGATTACAATATAGGCAATGTTCACTGGCCCAAACGTATACTGCAACCGAAATCTATTTGAAAAGTTTTTGATGTTTAAAACCAGAAATAATCCGCTTGTTTGAAAATTTAGTAGCCGTAGGGGACTTATATGAAGGGCTTCGTGTGGATAAAATTTTATATACAGACGGGGGGCGGAACTGAGAGATATGCCTGCCAAAAAGTCGAGTATAGTGAAATGTGTCGAAGATTAAAGAATCATACAATACTGAGAGTTTAAAAACAACAAAAATAATAAATCTTACATAATCATCATTGATGATGTGTCGTTTTGTTGACGTAGAAGAACCTAAAAGTTACAAATCAGTTTTAGTTGAGTTTGTTTGGTTTTTGGAGGAATTCCACATAACCCTAGACACAGGCCTAAAATAGGTACGCAATCTGCGGTGTTTAACCACTACTGAGACTATTACTCCGCATAAGACGTGACACCTGTTCAGGCCCAAAAAAGCAAACCTCTTTATGGTCGAGCGGTATTTGCAAACATGGCGCTTCGTAGAATTTGAACTCAAACCCCAGCTTGAAATAGAATTCTTGGTCTAATTTTGAAATACATTAATGCATCAAATGTTTCACTTATTTGAAAAGACAAGTATTAGAAAAATGAAATTTCTAAATAATTACAAAATATATTAAGATATATATTAATATATACATATATATTTTACCTATATATTTACATATTATATACAATTACAGATATATATATAGTATATATATAAATAAATATAAATATATATATACCTTAATACAACGTACTATGGTCCTTTTGAAGCTGAAATCTTTGTTTTTCGTCTGCCATTATCTTGTGCTGACGATAATAATTGCCATTTGAATCTCGATGAAAGGGTTTTTCGCCAACCAAAGAATTTGATTTCGGCACCTGTGTTTAACCGCAGAAATATTTGATAAATCTGTGCGACCCACGTGTACTTTGAAGTGCGTTCTGTTTTTCAGTGAGACTCGAATATAAAAAGTTTTAGCTATAAGCCCTATTCACACGAGCAAGTTTTTGCTGCGAGAACGTGCAGCTGCAACTTGCACTTGCAAGTTTTGTCCAAAATCCTGTTTGAAAAACTTGCAGCTGCAAATAATTCATTTAAAATCATAGCTAGGAATATAGTTCACATGCGTGAACAACCATGCCAGTTCACTGAATTTATTGCCGCCGCTTTCTCATTGGCTGACGAAAAAATGCAAGTTCTGCGTACAATTTACACATGCGAGTTCTCGCAGCAAAAACTTGCACGTGTGAATAGGGTTTAAGATTAATTTCTTACATAAACACCGCCGGCGTGAATTATTTATTAATTGCTCAAAGATATAACCTATCAGATCTCAAATTTTGGAGCGAGTATAAGAGTAGAAATTTGTCAAAAGTGGCAACATTTATGCTCTTGTGCATTTTAACACTGAGCGTGCAATTGATGTTAATTGCAAAAACAAATATTTGAAGACTTTAATATTTACGGGTCAGAATTCCGGACCAATTTTTTGGGTTAAAATATTTTAGCTGTTGAACTCAAAATTTCCAATTTATTTTCCTCAATATTTTCATATATTTGTTGAATTATGAGATAAAATTTCGTGGGAAATATTATTTTTAGAATTTCATGAAATTTTCAGAAACAAAAACGTGATGACATCTGAGTTGGGAGCGCAAGGTCTTCTGAAAGATTACACAGTTAGGGCACCGTACGGTTTGTTATTTGAAACTAAGGATACGTTAATAAATTAAATTTTAAGTTTTTTTCAGTATCCTGTAAACTAATATATAAAAAAGTATTATTAAGGGGGAAGGTGTCCTGCTAACTAAAGTTGGCGAATTATAAATTTGTATTTAAAGTATATTTTAGTATATATCAATGCTATGCTGATGTACAAAATGCAATATTAACTCAGAGCTTGGGGTTTGTCGACACTGTTTGTTTCAAATAATACAGTTTTATACCTGAGACAAATTTGCAGGGAAGCCATACACATCAACTGGATGTTGGTACCCGTATTGATCAGGCCTGTACGTTTGGTTTGTAATTCGATTATCTTCTGACACGGTATATAAGTTGAACCGTTGTTGATGTAATTCCGTTTCACTCGGATGTGAATTGTTGTTCAGCTGTTCTGAAACATGAATAATTTGAGTTAAGAATGGTATTTTATTAATATCAAACTTATTTTTTTAAAAATAAATTATCTTTCTCAAAAATGTGTCTTTTCATGCTGCTGAGTTTTCAAGCAATTTCTTATCAGCTATCGTGTTGTTGAACTCTAAAACAAAGCCGAAACCCCTATTCAGATTCAGAATCAACACGAGTCGATATCTGTAATTAGAATCAATAATGGTCACTTACCGTAATACGTAAACGGTGTCTAAACCAATTAAATTCACACAGTATATAATTAATACCCAATGTGTAGATAGCTCTATATCCATGGCAGTATACTCAAGTTTCAAAAGTATATACTGCACACTGCAAAAAATGGTGAGTCAAATGGACTCTGTCCGAAATAGGCTTTTTGGAACTACACAAATTGAGTCCAAATCGACTCCGCCAGAGTCAAACGTACGACTTAGTGATGAGTCGAATTTAACTCTGACGGAGTCGAATTTTGACTCGATTTGTGCAGTTCCGAAAAGTCTATTTCGGAGAGAGTCGTCAATTTGACTCACCATTTTTTTGCAGTGTAGGTACTTATTTTTGCTAAATTACTACAAAAATAAGACGATGAGTAAACCTTGATCTGATTCGCTAATTAGCGTTCTTTCAACATTAGCATAATTGTATCTAAATGGTTCGTCAATGTTTTCAACGTTTGCAAGCAACGATGCGTTATTATAGTAATCTGAAAAGCTAAAATTTGTTTAAGTTCAGGTATTTGAAATTAGCAATAAAAATACAACAACTTGCAACCCTTTTATCGATTGAAAAATATGTCTGATTGGTTTAAACAGACTCAATATTTGACTGATAACAAAACATTACATTAATCTGTATATTTTCAGTTATTTCCCGCAAGAATATTTCCAATGTCGATTAGCATCTAAAAGTTCACGTTTAAGTTTTCAGTCAGTCCATAAATCCTGCAAAGAAGAATACGGTTTCAGGATTGTGTTCCACGATAAAATGCGTTTGTGGCAAATGTAACCTTTGAGAATCAAAGGCATGTTTAAGATGGGTTAAAAATTACGGTTCGAACTGGTCGAGGGAATGCACATACAGGATATGGGGGCCCGTGTAAAGATCAGGGGCGGAACGTTTTTCTGTGGGACTAGATCGGTAAGTTTAAGCTTTAGATAAATTTTTTGCCTGGATTAGGCTTAGGAATATGCTGATTTTTACGCTTAGGCTTAGGCTTAGGCTTAGGCTTAGGCTTAGGCTTAGGTTTAGGCTTAGGCTTAGGCTTAGGCTTAGGCTAATAGACTTAGGCTTAGGCTTACGCTTAAGAATATGCTTATAATACTGTTCCACTCCTGATCTTTTTACATTAGCCAGTTATAGTAGGGCGGCTTTTATGTCATTCTTGTATCATGGTCCTCAGATACCATAGCTATAAGTTTAGTCATGTATTAAAATAAGTTAATTTTCAAAATATTTGCTAAAATATAACAGTCTTAAAAATATCGGTATCAGAAGCGCAGCGAGAAGACCAAATAAGCGGTTAAATTGTAGCCTAAATTCTGCTACCTGGCATTGGTATGAACGGCAATTCATCGTGTAACGCGTTCACATCGAGCATATGGCTGATCCCAACGGTAGATTCTGAGTTGATAAATTTGACTCGAGACGTGGAAGATGTTTCGTTACCCGATTCAGTAAGATTGCTCATGGCGAGTTTAATGGCAGTGAGTGAATGTTAGCCGTTGTTATCCTAATACATTTACGAATACTTTAGTAAATACTAGTACACTGCAAAAAATGGTGATTCAAATTCACTCTCTCCGAAATAGGCTGTACGACACTACACAGACTGAGTCAAATTCGACTCACTCAGGCTCACGTTTGACTCTGGCGGAATCGAATTTGGCTCAGTTTGTATATTTCCGCAGAGTCTATTTCGGAGATAGTCAATTTGACTAACTATTTTTTTGCAGTGTAAATAATAACAATGCAAAGAATCATAGCCAAACATTGTAAAACTTTGCTACATTATTTTACGCTTTTTTAGAGAAACAGAACGCACTTTGTCTACAATTTTGGGCGTTTTCCATCACCAGTCTTTCAACCGGTGTTTGCCCCAAAATGCTCGTATTTCAAAAAGTATTGCATATTTGAGCTTCTCATGACTTCTCCTGATTGTGTTACAACCAACTTAAAATTTTTGAAAAAATTTACAAAATTCGAAATGTGTTCTAAATGAATAATGGTGCAGGAACTTATAGATTTTTCGAGTTTAACCTGTAGGATATTTTAAAAACGACAAAATGGTATTAAGTAAATTGCTTAGCACATACCTAAGTACAATGCAAAAAATGGTGAGTCAAATTGACTTTCTCCGAAATAGGCTTTTCCTGACTACACAAACAGAGCCAAAATTCGCCTCCGCCAGAGTCAAAGCTAAAACTGTGATAGATTGGTTCCAATGTTTCACCTTAGTTCCAAAGAAATTCGGCCTATGTTGCTTTAAAGGGCGTCCAGGTTTATGGTGGGTCCATAAAAAAAGTAAGTTTAGATTATAGATTATATTTTTGCTTAGGCTTTAGGCGTAGGCTAAGGAACACAGTTTTGCATCGTTTAGGCTTAGGCTTAGCAATTCGCAATAATCTACTGTTACGCCCCATAAATTAGCCAGAATTTAACAAGTATAACAGACGTTTTGCAGAAAAGTTTGGCAAAACCTTAAGTAAAAAACTACTATATACGAATCAATAACCATAATCAATACTAAAGGTTTAACTAAAACCTTTATCTAACAACTAAACCCGGCTAAAAGTTAGCGATAGAAACGCTAAAATACAGTTTAGAAACGTATACGCTTTCGGCTTATTGTTCGCTAACACAACCTAACTGGTTTAAAGCTTGTCATTGTATAACATCACAAAGACCATTTAGAAACAAAAATGTCGGCATATACCGTAGCAAAGCTTCGTTGCTATTGTTATATAACGCTGACATATAAAAAGGTGTGTAATGTACAGATTTTGCAACGGATGCTGTGGGGCTCGAACCCACTACGTACGAATTACCGGTCCGTTGCTCTAACCACTGAGCTACACAGCCGTGCTAGATCTTCGCTATAATGGCTCTATATACCGTAGGTTTTGGTACTACAAGATGTGTATATAAATACGCCACGAAACCATATGAGCTGGAAAGTATCTCTCACATTTCCCAACTGATCCCGGTAAATAATTGAAAGTTACAAGCAGTACCATATAGAGCCCTTCACAAAAAGATTGCTGCCGATGCGGTGGCGCAAGAATCACAACGTACGGATTGTTAGTCCCCTGGTCTAAGCACTGAGCTACGCAGCCATGCAAACTTTACGCTACAATGGCTCTATATACCTTAGGTTCTGGTACTACATACAAGATATGTATATATCGAAACCAGTGTGTAAACAGATAGCAGAAATAACGGTTACAGACACCCATAAGTATAATGCCTTCGGACAATGTATACTTTACTGCCGTCCCATAGTCCCACCGTCCCAGCTAAAAATTTGATAGCTTATGTTTGTGGTTGAATTTTGCGATTTCGGGATTTTGTGATTTCGACAGAATTTATCGCAAGCAAATATTTTGGCTAATGCTTTAAGTGTAGGATTATTCAATCGTTTGGCATACAATTAGGTTTAAGATTAGGCAAGGCTCTGTCTTAGATTTAGGATTAAGCAAGGCTCCGGCTTCGTCTTAGGTTTAGGATTTGGCGTTTACGCGTATAGAAATTTGGGACGGCAGCTAGGTTATGGGCCAAAGTTTCAATGACGCTTTATTATTCTGCATAGTGCAACAAATATAAAATACTAGATGCGTAGACGAAAAAAATTAGGGTTATTTCAGTCATGTATAGAACAGAGTCGGAACGCTTTCCGTCGGGACTAATACGGTAAGCTCAAGCTTAGACTAATTTTTGCTTAGGCTTTAGGCTTAGGCTTACGCTTAGGCTTCTGTTCTATACATTGGCCATAATTTTATTCAGCAATCTGCTCCTGAAGATTAATTAAACGAATGTATAACTCAGGCGTAGGTGAAACTCAGAGTCGTAATGAAGGCAATTGCAACATTTAGAACAGCAACAGTTTGAAGTTTTAGTGTACTTAAATTATTTGATCAAAAGCAACTACTGCATCTGAGAAACGAACTTTTTCAAAATTTCGAACGGTATAAAATTATCTAAGGTCCAGGGTCAGAGCATCCATTCCCACCCCACCCCCCAGTTTGGACGCCTCTACCTCGGGGTCCCTGACTAGTAGAAACAAAAGCCGCCGAAGTATTGAAATTCGTCTGGCTTCTCGTTCGTTTCGCTGGCATGTTTTTGATATTCTTATCCCTTGCCGTGATACTTTTAATGGCTCCATACACTACAAAAACCTTAAAATACCACCAGGTTGCTAAAATGTGGACAACTTTTCTCTCTCGTTTTCACTGAGTGCTGCAGCATATGAAGGTTGTATAAGCTTTTACCGAAATTATGAGCTGTTCAGCTGCTTAGCAGAAAATGTCGAAAAATCCCACGCCGAGAGCGAAGTGTGATTCATTTTAAGGATTTATCTTCTTTATTTGTTTCCTCCATTTTCTTGGGCTGTTTTCGGGGTGTCCTCATCATAAAATGAACGTAGCTCGAAGAACCTTAGATCAAACACCGAGAAATACCGGATCCACCTCTACGTTGGATGTCACCGCCATGAAGTTTGGTGGGAACACCAACCACTGTCATCTCCGGCACTGTTGAGGTCCACAGACACAAAAGCGAATAAATTAAGAGCTGATAACGAGCATTTATACTAGTATCGTTGATAATTTACCAGTGAATGACATAAACGATTTCATTTTGAGCGTTGATAATAAGAGAAAAAAGATTTCGCGTTTTTTACTGTAGAGTTTAATAATGTGAATACTTCATTTTACTGGAACATCTTGTCTGTCACACGATTTTCACAAAAGAGCGTGAATATGGCAAAATAACTCTCTTTTAGCATTCGACCTTTTTAGGTACCACTGTGCGTTCCCCAATATTTTATTTGTTTCCGGCGCAGCTGTATCTGGCCTTGAAATAAAATGTGCATCTTTTATAACATCGACAATTTACATTGAACGTTTAAATCTGCGGTCTGTTAATCACATGTGTTTACAGTGCACAGACGGAAAATGATCAAAATTGAATAGAAACGAAAAATGGATCAGAAAGTTAATTTTTACAATTAATTTTTTCATTTTCATTTCATATCGAACAATTGCAGCGTCTCTGCAATTAAATATTTAAATATATGCAAATAAAAACGTATCCGAACGATTTTAGAACCTAAAATAACAAAAATTCGGATTATTCTATTACAGAAACGGACATTGAATTTCTAACTCGGAACGGAAACAAATATCCGGTTTACCATTTGCTTTTACTAATTTTTCGCATTAAAATATGAAAGCAATTGCTTCGCTGCAACGGTCATTCCTTTACACAGCATAAAACTTTGATATATTGTACAAAACCAGAACAAATACTTGACAAGCATGTTTTGTGTTGCGATTTTTTGAACAAAAAATGTTTACTTCATCTGAGATTATTCATGTTTCGATCCTCCAGTTCTCATGAGCTATTCACAGTTCGATGACAACAGTCGCCCTGAGTGCAATACCTTTAGGCTGAGCTGAAGTTTACTAAAGTTTCAGCTTGAAGCATAAGCAAAAAGGCAAACGAGCAAACTTCCGTGTTCAGCCAACTGTGAGTACATTTGCATACGCACAAAAACTAAGTCAAACCTTAGCCAGAGGTATACGAAGATACATAGCTAGTAGGAAAAGTGTGGAATTAAACTGTAGTGTTACGATGGTATTAAAAGCGAGTCTTGTATATCATTTGTGATGTGATGCAAAATGGCCTAAACCTTAATACATTTGAAGGCTAACTGATGTCGCGGATTGCGTAGACTCGTTCATGTCTTAGATTTGAATACTTTACTTTGTTGATAATTTGGCAGAATGATGTACAAGATAATGTTTGAACTCAATTTAGTGTAAAGGCTGCTCTTTTCGAAATCGGGATCCTTAGTGATAGTTCTCATTTTTACGTACTATATACGATGAATATCGGTTCCGGTAAACCGGGTGCAACCGGAAATGTGAGGTGCAACAGGAATTCCGATTCCGATTAAATTTCGATTCAACCGATTGTGATCGCACAATCTCAATTGGAATCGGAATTTTGAAATTTTTATTTTAATCTTTCTTACTTGCGATACGTTGCATAAAGATTCTGTATCATTTATCTATTAAATTGCTTTTAATGAGTTAACTTATCAATAATTTATTGTCCATGTGATAAGTTGGGTAGGCTAGTGTACGACAGTTTTTCCGTTTTTAGTTCTCAGCGGCTGAAAATGAGGGACTTTCCCAATAGGTTTCGAACTCGGTCGACAGATTTTTCAGTCCAGCGCGCTATCCGCTGAGCCACACCGCCTCACAATCAACTGCTGAGTTTTTCTGTTTTTATGCCTTATAAGAACCTCAACATTATACATATGTATTTTTGTTCTTCCAATGTTTTACTGCTGCTACATATGAAGGCACTACATATACAGCAGTGATTTTACCGATGTACAGCATCAGCATGAGGTTATTATTTGCCTCCATGCATCCGCATGTCACATCCCCCGGTTTTTCTACAAGGTCGTCCCTTTTAGCTTTACAGAACCAGAAATCATCGCCAATTTGTTTATGCGAACTTGTTGAACATTTTTGCAAGTCAACAGACTCTGTAAGTCAACGTAATACGCAGATTGGGAGAGTTTAAATGAATTTAGCGCTACATGCATATACAGTTATAGCGCAACGTACTTGTTACGTATTTAAATTAAAATACAACGTGATAACTCATAATGTCGAAAACAGAAAGAGATAGAAAACGCCTTGAGCAAGACAAACTTCAGAGCATCCTGAATCAACTGTTGCGCGAAGAAGACAACAAATATTGCGCAGATTGCGACGCCAAGGGACCCCGATGGGCGTCATGGAATCTCGGATTATTTTTATGCATTCGATGTGCTGGTATTCACCGAAATCTTGGTGTTCATATCTCTAAAGTACTATGTTTGTGTAGCTTTAATTATGATTAATTTTGTAAGCCTTATAAACAGTCGTCATGCAGTTTAGAAAATGATTTACGTCTATAAATTTGTTTATCAACAGTATTGCAAATACAGTGATTTGAAAAAACTTTGTAAAGATTCCGAATATTATTGCTTGCAGCTTTTAGTGTGAAGTTAGAGATTCACAGATTGCTGGTTATTAGACGTAATGCTTGGGATTACAAGTATAATATATATGTTTTGGTTTTGTGACATATGTTTGAGTTAGGGCAGGATGGTTGGGTGACATAAGTTAGTATCAATAAGATGCCGCACATTCAAATTTTAAACCTGAGGATGGTACTTAAATCATTAATTAGATTGAATGTGTGGTTTTTAATACGTTCTTAAATAGCACAGTTGTCTATTGTATAATATACTCGCATCTTTAAGGTGAAATCAGTAAACCTCGATAGTTGGACGCCGCAACAAACTGCGTACATGCAACATATTGGCAATAGTGTTGCTCGCGGTGTTTATGAAGCGAATTTGCCGGAACACTTTAGACGGCCACAAACCGATTCGTCTCTTGAAGCTTTTATTCGAGCAAAGTATGACCAAAAGCGCTACATTCTTAAAGATTGGATACCGCCGCGCATTGATCCAAAATTATATCCAGTGCTCGATTTGCCGCCTGAAAGAACCTGTGAGAAGGTAGGCAAGCGTTCAACCAGTGGTAAATCCGGAGGTGTGTCTTCGCGCAGCTGTCAAGTTAAGTCGTCAGCTGCCAGTAACGTTCAGTCTACCCCTGCTCCGATTGCTCCTCCTCCGGAAAGCAAATCAGGCAATGACCAACCATTGTCGCCTACAGTTAAATCACACGTAGCAACGGCTGCGACCTGTAACAATGCAACAAAAACTGGCGTTGCAGATTTACTGGATCTAACGGATTCGGATGTTCCGTCGCTCGGGGGTGTTTGTGATAATGTAAGTTTTTCTAAGGTTGGGTATTCCGGTACGTATCTGGTTGCTTAGTTCTAGGTCCAGGCCTGAATTATGTTTTTGAGAAAATTCTTTTCTGGATACAAGGTGGTTAAGTTGTGAAAACTAGGCATAAATATTAAAACGGATACAGTTTCGTGTAAAATGTTTTTGTTGCTGTATTTAAATTTGTTTGGCTAAAATTTTTACATTTCTAGAAGAACTTGGTTTCCTTATAGTAATCATGGCAGGCCTGAGTGTTCGGTATTTTCTCAAAAATCTCCCGTCTTCTAATTTGGAATGCGGTTTAAGCAGCTAGTGACGTTATTTGCAAACGTCTTTTTTATATATTATATTACATATTATATATACTTTTCCATCTGCTTCAGCCAATCAACCTCATTAGTGGAACTGTGGAAAACATAAACTCATCGCAAGAAAATTCGTTTACACCAGCAACTGGGGGTTCCAGTGAAATAGTCTCAAGTTTAGAACCGAACAAAACAAACCAGGACAGCAGGAGTAATGGGTGTGGAGCACTTAAGGACATAATAGGTTTGAACGAAGCGTTTTCTGCAGCAACCCTAAATGAGCATCAAGGAGCATCCAGCAATATTCCATCGTTGATTGCGACAACTATTTCGGGCACCGCGTCCCCAATGCTAGGAAATATTAACAGCGGATTTCAAGATACGAATAAGAATTTATTAGCTGTGGGTGAGGCAGAAAGGAGTGGCGTTAAGAGCAACGTGGATATTCTGGCGCTTTATTGTACGGGCAATGGAGGTAATTCAACTGCTTCGATGCTCAATTCGTCGAAGTCGTACAATGATTATATGACGAGCGGAGGCTTATCAAACTTCAATTCGCTTCCAGGGCGCTTACACAACCCCGGTTCTGCAGCGCTAATGGGTTCGGCACCTGAAATTCGAAATTCGGCTTTAGGCCCAACTGCTAACGCAGTTCCACATGACGTGGGACATAGCTTAAGCGGAGTAGGACCGATAGTAAATACAAACAACGGAAATCCACACTATTCCGCCATGAAAATGACATCGTCTTTGTCAAGCGGCGTTCCTAATGCAGTTGGTTCTGGGCTGCTCGCAAATAGTAACGGTGCGATGCATACTGGTACTTCTATGTTCGGCAGCACAGCTAGTGCTTCCACTGTAAATAGCAATACAAACAATAGTTTTGGCGTTTTGACTGGCCATTTTTCAGCACAAAATTTTGCGCATGGACCAAATTTGATGGCATGTCCGACAAATAATGAACGCGGATTTGGGAAAGTTGACGATGCAAGTATACCTGCTGGTCTGATTGCACCGTTAAGTGATGGTAATGTACTAGGAGGATCATCTTCAGTCATAAACTGGTCCGCCATGCCATCAGCGGCGTGCCCGGCTGGGGGAGGTGGCGCGTTGGGAACGTCACAAACAACTCTGTCCACCGATTTATGGAGATAAATGCGTTGCTCAAAATAGAAACTGGTGTTTGGTTTTGAATAGGACTGAATCGCTAATGTTTGACTTCTTAGTACGGAATTAAATTTATTAAATTAGTGTTATCGTGCTTCAACGTCAGGTCGTCTCCTTGACGCGATCTATGTCAGTTTGTTTTGTAATAGACATGCGACTAATACTTCTATTCTAGATGTTGAAGCTGAAGACATTGATTTTGGGTAAAATTGTAACTGCTTTCTGCGAAAAACGTTTTTTCGGGATTTCACCGGAATTCTTATTCTGGCCGGGATTCAAAAATGCAGTCCTGTCGCTCCGATTTATGAAGATAGAGGTACTGAAATTTTTGCGGTTTTGTGGCAGATTATTCATAACCATTTAAACCCTGAAAACTTGTATTTCAAAAATTAATAATTCCGAAGAGAATTGCCTTTGGAACTCGCTTACTTTTGTTAAGTTGTCAATAAGAACATTTGGTCAGATTTTGTTAGCTTTACAAAATAATTCTGAAATAGCTAAAAATTTAATTATGCATATAGGCGACAACGTATTTATTACTTTGTGCATAACTTGATAATGTTATGTTGTTTCTAACATATCTTTGTGTTCGTTCCATCTGTTTGGTTGTAAGAGCTTTTATTGTGTTGAGTATTGTTTGCTTACATTGCGCATAAAGCATTTTTATATGTGGTATACTTTGACTTATGTGTTACACTTTTGCAATAATTGCTAATTTTTAAAGATGTTTTTTAATTTTGATTTAAATGACTACAGTCAGTTTTGCCGACCTGCAACCATAATATCCTCGTGTGGAGATTGCTCCAATTTGTAATCTGTTTAATGTTTAATAGTCTGCCGTAAATTGACACACAAACACACATTGACTGGGTTTCCAAAACCCTACTTATGTACAACTTAGTACTTAAGTACGTGCTAAGTAATGAGTTAAACAATTTGTCATTTTTAAAAGCGTACTTAATTTAAGCAAATACTTAAGTCGCTGACTAAATTTGATATATATTATAAAGTAACCGTTGACGCATACTAACCTAGGTTTAATTGAAATTGTAGACTCACGGAGTCTGCTTAATCTAAAGCGAAACGATTACTCCCTTTTTATGCTAATAGCTCACATAGGCGTTTGTTTGTATTTGCTCAAAAAGTTAAGTAATTAATTATTTAAGTCGGTGACTAAAGTAATTACTTAAGTATAACTTAAGTAAATACTTAAGCAAGATTTCAGAAACCCATTCATTATCTATTATAATTAACAAATTATTTTTAAGCTTCAAATTTCCTCGTTGTGTATAAATGCGTACTTGCAATTAGATGAAGTCCCGCATCATCTGAAAACTAGCACTAGTCGTTTTTTAGCGGAAACTGTCCGATATTTATCTCGTACGCAGAAATGGTTGTGATTTTTACATAAAAACATACATTATGCATCTAGATTTAGGCACACTTTCTGCAACCTAAACCTATATATACGTACGCAATATTGTCTATTTTGTGCAATATTTACTTATTGTGTTGACCTGAGTCGGCACTATGTATATTGATTTCGGGCCATGTTACATTGACGGACGTACCATTTTTAAGCTTGCCTCAAATATATAATTATAATAAGATTTAGACTAGTTATTTTGTGTTGGTTTAGACCAAGGCTTACTTATAGGCTTATCCTTTTGCTGAAGCTTGGACTTACCAATGTGTTTATTATACTAATGTTACCTAGGATGCCATTTCATATCTAGTTCCTGTTTAATATCCCGCAAAAACCAATAGTATCTGGTCGGGGTATCCGGTATAAACCTACCGGATACCAGATATTTACGGTTGTAGCCCCGAACACCACAAAATGTTTTTGACAAGAGGTCATGTTGAACATCTGGCTACGATTACCTTTTCGTGCAAGTAAAACTGATTTAGTAAACATATACTTTTGTGCAACTCAGTTACTTTCAACAGTGCTCTATAGTTGCATGCTTTCAATATCCGGTATCCGGTAAATTAATATCAGATCGTACGCTACGGTTACCCTTTCAAAGTGGGTTTGACGTTAACTTTAGTCCATGACTTTGACGGCAAAATTCGATTTTTACAAAATATCCAGTTATTGGTTTATTGTATGCTTCAACGCAAGGATATTGAATTTAATTGCGCTTGGACATCGTTTAGTATTATTAGACTTGTAGAAAGTTGTTATTCAGTTCGAAGTATTGTTTTGATACCCTAAATTTTTTAAAATGCGAAATATTGAACATGGATGTGAGTCTAGGTCTCTGTCTCAGTGAGTCTCGGTATTGGGCAGGTCTCGGTCTCGCTTTTTTGAGTCTCGGTGGTTTCGAACCGAAACCAGAGGTTAAGGATTCAGCAAATGTTTGACGGTATGTGTTGAAGTCAAAGTGATTGATGTCTGATGAATGAAATTTCTGTGTGAAATTTGAAATTTCATAGTTATGCAATAAAATTACGAGCAGATATTCTGATAAAACACAAAAAGCTATGAGAAATACAAAAGCCTGTAAAAACACAAAAAGCTACGAAAAAAGCATAAGAAATCGTTTATTTTGGAAATTTTAATTTTTTTTGGTGATGACCAAAAATTGACCGAGACCGAGACTTTTCTTGGCCGGTCTCGGCAGTCAGGAATCTGTCTCGGTTTTTAACCGAGGTCGCCCGTCCCTGATATTGAAGTTTCTGAGAAATTCAAAATATAACTAACTACACTATTTGTTCGATGTTCAACAATGTATTGTGGCTATCAAACACCGTTTAATTTTATTCCATTATTGGCAAAAGTTATAAAATTGTATTAAGCCCTATTCACACGTGCAAGTTTTTGCAGCAGAAACGTGCACAAGCAACTTGCATGTACAGGTTTGGTCACAAAGCAGCGTTGACGTTCTTGTAGCTGCAAATATTCACTAAAATTTATGCTAATTTTGTTTCATTATTGGCAAAAGTTATAAAATTGTATTAAGCCCTATTCGCACGTGCAAGTTCTTGCAGCAAAAACTTGCACAAGCAACTTGCATGTACAAGTTTGGTCACAAAGCAGCGTTGGAGTTCTTGTAGCTGCAAATTATTCACTGAAATTTATGTTATTTAATTTAATTCGCACCTGTGAATGCAGTTGCATATCGCTTGGATTTCTTGCACCTGCAGTTTGATTGGTCAATCGGAATGTTCCGCTGAAAATATTGCAACTGCAACATGTTCGTGCAAGTTGCAGCTGCGTGTTCTCGCTGCAAAAATTTGCACGTGTGAATGGGGCTTTAATTATTAATGATTTGTAGTTGTATGTATCGGCTAGCAAGTTTTCGATGGCTTATCGTTTGTTTGTCCTTTACAGTATGTTGTACACCTTGACTTTTTGAGTTTTCGGAAAAATATTAGACAGCATAAAGCGTTTTGATTCAAAGATTCGGCCATGTAACAATCGGTTCAGGTAAAATGAACCGTTTGGAAACGGATCCTATTGTTGTTACGAGGTCAAATCCTGTATAACGTTCGACAGCGTTTGGTTATGAAAATGAATTAAAAATCCGAATTATGAGTTTCCGAAGGCGATTTAGCATTTCAAGCGTTGGATTGAAACGGAATAAACAAAAAAATCAATTCATGACCAATGTGTTTACTGCGAAATGTTACAATTTCACAGCTTATAGAAATGCATTAAATCAGTATTTTAATTGTGTTTTTCATTCAAACTCATTTTTCATAATCGTCTTAGCGTTAGAGTTCGATTTTTTGGTGCACATTGTTTACTTCCCAGCACACTAGTATTAATGTGGCAGGTAGTAAAAGTTTACCTCTACATTACTGTTTATTAGTCTCCTATCCTAAGGCTAAGATTTGAATCAGGCTTATTATAGATAGATGTGTAGGCGGAAGTGGATCAGTATTAATATTTGCCAAATGTTGAACTCGTAGTGTCGTTTGTGCGGGATTTTTGAAAAAAAAAAAAAAAAATAAAAAAAAAAAAAAAAAATAAAAAAAAAAAAAAAAAAAAATAAAAAAAAAAAATATCAGAAACTCGATTTTGCGTTTTTTTAGGTTTGCAAGCCTCAATTTTCGTTACTCAAGCACTTGTTTTAACTTGTTGTTCTAGGAAATGTACCCTAACCGCAAGCTCATTGCTATGAGCGTACAACCGCAATTGCTTTAATAGTGTTGGATATTGGGTTTAGAAGATTGCTACTAATGCGGCGTTTACGTTATAACGGGCAGCTTGGAACACGTTTTGTCCAATGTTGATTCGATGTCAACGTAAAATTCTGTGGTCCGAATAGCGGTTATGTAGACCAAATTTGAATGTCATATGACATTGGCTTACAAATCACTGATGTCGAGCGATCATCGTATACAAATAGCCCTTTGTCATATGATACTGCGGGACATTTATGCGAATATATGATATTCCAAAATTCTACTAAATATCATATGATATTTATACAGGACAATGGAATTTGTGCACGCTAAATAAAACAGTAAAAAGTCGGATAATGCAGCATTAAATGATTTCGCAAGTTGAATTAGCTTCTACCGTTCTGTTTCTCGCTAAGTTTTTCCCAAAATATATTCCTAAAGTACAAATAATTCAAATTTGAAATTTTAGTATCATATGACATTCTACAGTACAATCAAGCTAGTTTACCGCAACTTTGCAGTGTGGCGGAGGTGTTTATAAACTTCAGTGAAAAGAAACCGATCTCTCCAATTATGCGAGTTCACTATACGGCACGAACTTCCACGAAAAAAAAAAAAAAAAAACCACCCTAACATAATAAAAAACAATAAAAAAAAAACTCTCCCCCATATATAAAAAAAAAAAAAGCATTTGCAGACATTTTCAAACATATATGATACTCGCAGACAATATTTGGAATATCATATGATATTGCAGTACAAACAGTAGATGTCGCATCAGGATAGCAGACAATTCAAATTTTTTGAATCTCATAGCGGACAAACGGTCAGACAAAATGTTACCAGCTATTGTCATAGGGACAAAACGTGTCCCAGGCTGCCCCAGTTATAACGTGAACCCCGCATAACTAATAACGACTTACTTGGGCCACCTATAAAATTGAGTTGGATCTCTGATTCTACCGAATATGTTTTCAAACGCAATTTTTCACCAAAAAATTTTCTGAGGGAGAGCACTATAATGTAAGGACCAGGGTGCAACCAGATACCAAAAATTCATTATTAACTCTATTTTATCGCTTTTAATGCTGTAAGCACACCAGTTAGTAAAATCTCCCGCATTTTGTTAAAACACTAAGCAGGAAGGGGTTGTCGCATCTTCTGGCCCATGTATAGAACAGGATTTCCAGGGTGGAAAACGTACAACCAGGAGTGCAGCGCAGCCACAGCTGTATGACGACCCGAATTCCACTGGTTGGGTATTAAAAATTTGCTGGGGAGAAGTGAAAAATTCATAACCCTGGATCTTCCCTGGTTAGCCGGATAATCTAATATCCGGCCGGAGCCGGATAGTTAATTCGATTGTTTATTTAATCATATATTCCTTTATAAGTTTATAGTTTGTATTCTGGGTTATTAACTCATATTACTGTTTGAATTACTGGTTGAGCGCACTAATTATGGTTTTTTTTGTAAATTAATAGCCTATCACTCAAAAATTACCACAAACGCATACATTTTTTTATTATATATTTCCACAAATAACTGAAATTCGAGCAAAAAACTAAAATAAGTAGCATTCAGATATCAGAACGTAACTCACAATTCTTCCTTCCGTGGCGTATATTAAAAGTGTTTTCGAGACAAAGCTTAACACTTTAACAATGAACCTATTCCATTATTCTGCTTATGTAACGTTGCGTTCAGTTGCAATATTTGTTTGGCCCGTCTTAATACTTTTACGGTCGGTATCCAGTTTTGTAAGATACTATAAAATAGAGGTGTATGTAGCTTAGGATTTAAGGCTTTTGTTTCGCTTAAGCTTAGTTTTGACTTATCTTCACGTTAACCGCAACGTAAAGTACAAAATGGCCGGCATGCAGCCAGAGGCCTAGCCAGAATTTTGGAATGGGAGCTACGTTCCGAGAAAAAATTTCGAATGGGAAGTTACACTTGTTCTCAACTGAATTAGTCGCCGTAAGATTGAAGCAAATATAAAACTGGTTTCCACAGTGAATGTAGTTTCAGTTACTTGAGTTCTAATTAATAGATATGCATGTAGAAAAGTCTCACACCGCTCTCAGGTGTTCTTTGTGCACAAGAGACGGTATGTCACATATTACTAGTGAACATTTATGCGAATATCATATTATGATATTCCAAAATTACAACGAATATCATATGATATTCACCGGGACAGTGCAATCTTCGTGTGCTTATAAATGAATTGAATGTAGGATGACAGAGGCACAGATGCACCTAAAAATACCAAAAGGAAGCCGGATTCATTTCCGGCACAAACGCGCTTAGAACTATAGTGCGATATTCAAAAATTCAAGTAAGTCAATCTAAGTCAATTAGTTTCATTTTTCAAACTGTTAAACAAATATCCGGCAAGAAAAAATACCGGAGCCGGATGCCGATTGGTTGGTAGGTAAAATCTGAAGCATAGGTTTTGTTTGGAAAATGGAAAATTCTGACGCCCGGACTTTTTCTGTTTTGGTAGGGAATTCAAACGCATAGATATTCCAAGGTTTAGTAGGAAACTGAAGTGTAAAATTTGTTTGGAAAACGGGAAAATGGAAAATTTAAACGCCGAATTTTTTATGGTATGGTAAACCGCCCAGACATTTCCTGGTTTGGTTTTGGTAGGGAAAAACGTAAGATTTGTGGGCAAATTGGAAAACGAAAAAAATCAATAGGCGTTTAAGTTTTCCGCTTTTCCCGTTTTCCATCTGAAACCTATGCGTCAGGTTTTTCTTGCCAACCAAGGAAGAATCTGGGCATTTTAATTTTCCACTTTTTTCGTTTTTAAACAAAACCTGTGCTTGAGATTTTCCCTACCAACCCAGGGTAAATCTATGCGTTTAAATTTTCCCGTTTTCCAACATAAACCTGTGCTTCAGATTTTCCCTACCAACCAGGATAAATCTATGCGTTTAAATTTTCCCGTTTTCCGACCCAAACCTGTGCTTCAGCTTTTTCATACCAACCCAGAGTAAATCTAGGAATGAAAATTTTCCACTTTCTCCGTTTTCCGAACCTCGCCTACACCTCTAACTGTCCCTACCAACCAAAACGAATCATATATCTACGCTTGAATTTTCCACTTTTACCGTTTTCCGAACTGAACCACATATTCCAATGTTCCAGCCAAACCAACCAGACATAGAGAAATCCTGTACTTTTAACTTTTCCATTTTTACGAACCTCGTCTGCACCTTAAGATTTACCTACCATTCAAATCCAAGGATTTTCAAGGACTTATGGGGATTTCAAAAGACTCCAAAAATAGTTTCAACAATCTTCTATCGCTTGCAGTAAGCAGAATTTACTAGAACAGAATTCATATAATTTATCGGTGTAAATGATTTTTCACTGTCTCATTAATGATACGAATTATATTATACCTATAGTTTTAAAAAATATTCCACTGCAAAATCCGAGTGGATTCAACTGTTAAAGTGTTTAGATTTACGATTTTTTTGATGGGTGTGCATCACTAAATTTACAAACCACGATTGTAATTAATACGATGTACTACAGCGTCGACTTAAACTCTGTCTATTACCAGTAATTCAAATTTGTGGTTCATTCTGCAAAAAGCGATTGACTTTTCGCAACTAACCATAATATATGCTTTATTTCTCTCATTAAGAAACATATTAATACAACATATCCATTAATTGGCGCAAATGCATCTACAACGAAACCTAAAATTTGTCATTTATTTATTTCACTAGTTTCGTTTTATAACTGTTTTGAATACGGATATTTTGCCTCCAGTTCCGGTACAAAATTGACCTCCAGCTCTGGTAGGAATCTTGTCGGAGGTTCTGGAAATTTTGGTAGTTCTGAGAAAAAAATCGCAGAAATTTAAAAAAATAAGCGTAAACCCAAGACATTGAACAACACCTTACACATATTTGCTAAAATTAGCAAATTAAGCATCATTTTAACTACCTAATTTCGCCTCACCTCCGCCTCCGGCAAATTTTGTTCACCTCCGGCTCTGGTATTTTTCACCTCCGGCTCTGGTATTTTTTACCTCCGGCTGTACCATGATTCACCTCCGGCGGTACCATGATGCGAACTTGTCAAAAGTCGTACATGCACATAAGTTAAACAGCTTGAAACCAGCGATTTGTGATGTCTTTTAACGAACTGTTAACTCCGGTTACGAACACTCTCGAAATTTCAAAAAAGAAATAAAAAATAATGACACATCCAATAGCAGACAATAAAAGTTCGTATGTTTTGCAAGCGCATGGTCTTAATTTATTAATAAGTTATTTTTAACAATAAAAATATTTACCTACACTATTGCAGAGTGTCGTTATCTCTGCTGACCCATATATGTATTGTTCATATGTTAATTTATTGGAGCAAGATTGTTTTGCAGAAACTCTAGCACCGTAGTTTCCATGTGTTCAAAATACGCCGGAGTACGCACTCCATGTCGTTCGCCCGGAAACACCTGTAACTGATATGGTTTTCCTGCTCGCATCAGCGCGCTCACGAGTTGAGCAGTATGGGTAAAGTGCACATTTTCGTCGATTAAACCATGAAATAATAACAGCCGCCCTGGTTCATCCGGAAATTGGTCGGCTTTGTCGGTTACTCTTCCAGCGTCGTATCCTGCCTTGTTTTCAGAGATCAAATTCATATATCGCTCTGTGTATCCAGTATCGTAGAGTTCCCAGTCGGTTACTGGAGCTCCAGCAATTGCGCATCGAAATACGTCTGGCCGCTTGATCAAACCGACAAGAGAAGCATAGCCGCCATACGACCATCCTCGAATTGCAACACGTCGTAAATCAATAATACCAGTGCGCTCGGCAATAATCTGAATTCCATCAATCTGAAAAATCAAACTAGCGATTGAAGCAAAACATCAAAAACATTATTATGATCACAACTGTTTGCAGCCTTGCTTCCGTGCTTCCACAGCTACAAAATTATAGAAATTCAAGATCTCTAAACTCATGCTGGTACGCAATGTTAAAGCCATCATAATCGCAAAGCAATCGTAGCCGGAACAAGTTTAGATATAGCGTTTTTGGTCACATAACCTGAAAATTTTGCTGGTTATTGTTGCCGACGTCAAACAAATAGGTTCACACGAGTTTGGAGAATATCTGAACTAGAGATGTCCCGGATCAGGCCCCGGCCCCGTGGGAGGGGGGAAGGCTTCACGTTATTTGCTGGGACCTAACCGGTGCCAATTTATATATATATCAGGGTCCAACCGGAATTACAATTTACCGGAACCGGAATTTGAAAATTTTACCCGAACCGGAAAGTGGAAAATGCATTTCACCAAAAATTTCATTTTAATCTTATTTTTTGCTCTACTATTTGTGAAATAACCTTAGTCGAACATAGGTATTTATTTTATTTGTTGTATTTTAATTTTTAAATCCGGTAAAAATTTACCGGAACCGGAAGGTGAAAAAATGCCGGAACCGGAATTCCGGTTGCACCCTTATATATATATCCGGGTGCAACCGGAATTCCGGTTCCGGTTCCGGCATTTTTTCACCCCTTCCGGTTCCGGTAATTTTTTACCGGAATTAAAAATTCCGGTATTATAATTTGGCCGTTTTCTTAACTTTGCTAATTTTTAAGAATCTCTTTTGAAAGCCACTTGTACTCCGAATATCAGCCATTGATGGTGGATTTCACTTCAGTCGATGATGAAAATCTAAAATACAACAAATAAAATAAATATCTATGTTCGACTAAGGTTATTTCACAAATAATAGAGCAAAAAAAAAAAGATTAAAATGAAATTTTTGGTGAAATGCATTTTTCACTTTCCGGTTCCGGTTGCGGTAAAATTTTCAAATTCCGGTTCCGGTAAATTGTAATTCCGGTTGCACCCTTATATATATATATATATATATATATATATATATATATATATATATATATATATATATATATATACTATTCATGCTTGACAAGCATGAAAAACAATGTTATCACGTTCAATTCTCGATTCAAAAACGTGAAAATCACAATTAATTACTGTACACCGTATGTTTTAATTTTTTCATGGTTTGCTGTACACACTGACATTACACAATATATAGATTGTTTATTTTCACA
>JASANG010001219.1:0-86328 GCA_030248215.1 Enoplolaimus lenunculus
TATGTTGTTGGTTCAGTTTCCAGTATTGCTGACAGTGCAATTTGACTCACCATTTTTTGCAGCGGAAGCAGTGGCAACGATAACATGTTTGCCGAATCTGGTAATTTTGGTAGTGAATTTTTTATATTTAGCAGAAATTGTGCCTCTCAATGAGTTTAGTGGTAACTTTGTATCAATTTTGGAATCTGTAGTGCAGTGATTTTACTAAGAATATGCCAAAAGTATACCAAATTTTATGATAAATGTATAGAACAAAACCGGTAAAATACTTTGTAAAAACACCCTACTTAAAATACTATAGTTTTATTTTACTAACTTTTTTAAGTATAAGTGTACTAAATATTGAGTAAATCTTTGCTTAAAAAATGTAAGTAAGTAAAACTACTGCTGTCATTTCGTGATAAAATAAGTAAATGTATAGTTAAAAATTTTGTGTTTGCTTAAAATTAAGTAAAACTTTGCCAAGCACCATAGTAAGTAAAACCGACACTTAATTCGGCTACACTTTTACTTGATTTTAACTATAATTTTTTAGTGAGTAGTTTATCTGCACCAAAAGCCGAAGCCTAAGCCTGCGCAAAAAATTAGCATAAAAATTAATTTGTCTATCGCAGTCCGACGGAAAAACGGTTCGCTTTTACAATCTACATGGACTAATTTAAATAGATTAATGTTAAAGTTTGGAAAATTAACACAATTTTTATTACTTAAATTTGTTTCACCTTTGACTTCGGTATTTTCAGCTTCTTATAGCCTTCCCTGATTATTCCACGCCCGAATTGTAATTGTTGAAAAATTCGATTACAAAAAACTTTTTTGGGGTAAGAAGGGGTGTCTTGGGACCTTAAAAATTCGAATTTTTCAAAAATTCTTATTTGGGCGTGGAACAATTAGGGGAAATCATGAAAAGCAGAAATATGCAAAAAAAATTTTCAATGTCCAACCATTTCAGGGCCAACGCGAGATGGGAAGACAACAGAAAAGACCCCAAATTTTTCTGTAACACCTTTTGGCCATTTTTACTCCAGTTGCATCCTTACGGATATTCCATCCAACAATTGTTGCCGGACTTATGTTGATTTTCTATATTCGGCGTATTTTTAATATCCGGTGCCCGTATAAACAGCGTATAACAATTAAAATAAGCTTAGATGCCGTATAAGTTAGCAATCAGTCATCGAAAAAACTCTTGTGTCAACAGGTAAGACGTTTTTAAACGGTGATTATGTTGAAATAAGTACACTGAGTTGACACGCCATTAAAATGATGCATTACGTGGACATTCGCAAGAGAGTAAGCAATTGATTCCGGAAGGCTACGAGTTTATAGTGTGAGTACTAACGATCTGCACGACCCCTGCCTGAAGATTTTCCCAAAGTTAATGACCATGCCGGGAATCGAACATCGACTCTCGTACGCTCGAGTCAAGCATGCTACACTACTACGCGATCATTGCAACAACTTCTTATACCGGCATATGTGCACAGGCATGGCAACATTTGCTTTTACATACACTTTACGTGTACATATAGCGACATGTAGGACAGTTTTGACCTTACAATGAAAATTTTGAATTCTAATGACGCAAAACTTAATTCAAAAGGAGGCGGGCCCGTAGCCAAATGGGGGCCAGGGGGGCTCTGCCCCTCACCCCTGCACAAATTTGGCCCCCTTCTAGAAAGTTTCCAACCTTGCCTGTAACTGATTGAAAACCCTTGAATGACCCTTCTGAAAAATGTTTAGCCCCCTCAGCAAGGTGAGACGGCTACGGTCGTGTTTAAAGGCGTGCACATGTGTTTAACTATTTTTCGATCTTTCGCAAGTATATATCTGGAATCTCGCATATGTATTTCCATGCTATGTACCCTTGTAGAGTTGCTTACGGTCATAGACCGTGGCTCGACCTGGTATTAGGTGAAATAGAAATAAAACCAGCGCCAACACCAATAGAGAACCCTTAGACCCATATGCTTGACAGCGTTTTAAGCATCGTTCTTCAGTCACCAGGGTTCTACCTGTAGTCTGCCTTCGGTTTCGGTAGACAATCGACCTATGAACGCTTTCAGTTAGTGATATTTTTAGGAGAAAACCTTATACAAATAGTGGCGTACAGGAATAGGCATATCATTGTAAAATTTCTGGAGAAACCAAAACCAGAGCCCTTAATAGGCTTTATATTAACCAGATAGCGCGTTTAGGTCAAAAACAATTTATCACTCGATACGATCGACCGTAAGAACTTTTTCATATGAGATGATTCCGTTTCGAAATTAAGCTTTAGACTATTTTTTGCTTAGACTTTGGTTTGATAGTATGCTTTATCTATAGTTACCGCCATAAACGCGGTTTTGACCATGTATATATAGATATATATCAGAGTGCAACCGGAGGTGAAAAATACCGGAAGCCAGAGGTCAATAAAACTTGCCGTAGCCGGATGGTGAAGCCTGAAGTGAGGCGAAATTAGGTAGCTAAAATGAAGTTTAATTTGTTAATGTATCAGTAATGTGTTGATAATTATTGTTTTATTTTTACGCTTATTTTTTACGAAATCTTACCAATTCTTTCCTCAAAATTCTGCCAAAACTTAAAATAAAACACGCAAAAGTGATAAATGCTGTAAAACTAAAAATTTGACTACTGAAATTGTCGGAACCTCCGGCCAAAATTCTACCGATGTCAAAGGTAGATATTTTCTGTCGGAGCCGGAGCAGGCCCGTTGGCCAGTTCACCTTGCTGGGGGGGCTACAAAATTTTCAGTAGGGGCATTCAAGGGATTTCAATGAATTACAACCAAAGTTGAAAATTCTCTAAGGGGGGCCAAAATTTTTCCGAAGGCTGAGTACCCCTGGTCCCTTGTCGATGGGCCCGAGCCGGAGCCCGAGGTAGACCTCCGGTTGTACCCAATAAACGCTTTGTTACGTGAACACCAATCATCCAAATCTTGAGTAGTAAAACTGAACGCACAGCTTTTGTCATTAATATTATAGAATGCCCTACATTCCATCCATGTCTCCTTAACATAAATAAAACGTCATGCCTATGGGGCAGGAGGGCCTCTTCCCAGGAATTCAAATGCTACTTTGTAGGGTGAAAGGGTTGATTTACTAAGAAAGAATCTATTTTATGAACCACAGTCGTTGAAGATTCAATGATGTTGCCCACAAAATCAAAATACGGTCTCTGGATCCCGTATTGCATTTTAAATTAAATTATCTATAAAGGTTTGCTGTATTACTAATCTATAAACCTAGAATGAATCTGCAGTTAGGCGTTTTATTGCAGCTAAAAGTTAAGGCTTAGGCTTAGAATTCAGTTGTATTCTAAACAAATTCAAACGTAGCGTTGGAAACGAATGAAGATGATTGAACCCCTGTTCAAAATTCAAACCTCATTGCCGCAGCAACCCCGTTTATCTTCGATTCTAATCGCCAGCGTTCCTCATTGTACATCTGTGAGTCACGCCTGAGAGCAGGCTATTTTGACTCACAAAAGGATCCATAGAGTGAACGCAGAACACGAGTCAAAACAACAATCGCATCAGGGACAGTGTTGCGGGGCGGCTGTGTTCATCCCAACCCAGCGGAAACTTTCGCCCCCCCCCAGAGAAAATTTTAAAAAACTTAATATAAAATTGCTAAATTTTTTGTTTGTCACTCAACCTGCCGTTAAAATTTTTTTACTAAAACCCGTCAAATTAGTTAGTATTCCTGGTTGTTAGGGTGGTCAGACGTAGAGCGACTGGGTATATTTAGGCTTAATCCTATTTTAGACTAAAGCATATTGTTTAGACCGTTCGTGTGACTTAAATTAAACGTTAGCGTCTGGATGAACAATTTAGTGTACAATTTGCTTAAAGCGTATTGGTCATATTGAGGTTGACATAGATTGCGCTAAGGAAATAATATTGGAATTTGGGCCAGTGTAAGGAACAGGGGCAGAACGGCATTATATGAGCATATTGCTAAACCTAAACATAAGCCAAACCTAAGCCTAAGGCTAAGCTAAGCAAAAAATACGTCTAAAGCTTAAGCTTACTCTATCACAGTCCCACAGAAAAACGTTCCGCCCCTGATCTTTTCATGGGCCCGATGAACCCGAACACAGAGGCATCGCCAGTGGGCTCACACTTCCAGTGGAAGAATTTTGGTCTTCCTGGAAAATTGTCAGCCGTGCTTGTATGACGTCATCAAAAACTCTTGCATGCCTTTGCCTTAAAAAATTAGTCCCTCTAACAAGGTGCCCTAGCTATGGGCCTAATTAGGTAGTATGCGTAATTGTAATTGGTAATACGGGACATGTATGAAAGGAATCATGACATCCAGACAGGGTCCTGTCTGGCGGAACACCGAGGAACTTAGAGACCCAGATGCTTAGGATTAGGTTTACGCTTGTTTACGCTTTTTGGCTTAGGCTTAACGGGCAAGGCAAGGAATTCTAACAAAGGCCGTCCCGTCCTATTAACGTTAAAACAAATTTGAATATTTGGAAGCAAACTTAAGGGTCTTTGATTTTCTAGTATCTCTTACAATCTCGGGTGGGATGCGGAAGGATTGTAACGAATATATATTAAAAAACATGGCTCATGTAAAGATCAGGGGCGGAACATTTTTCTGTGGGATTGCAATGGAGTAAGCTTAAGCTTTAGATTAATTTTTTGCTTTAGGCTTAGGCTTAGGATTAGGAATACGCTCATTCTGTCGCTTAGGCTTAGGTTTAGCAATATGCTCATCCTTACGCTTAGGCTTAGGCTTAGGCTTAGGATATGCTTATAACACTATTCCGCCCCTGTTCTTAACATTAGCCGAAAACATGATGACTTTTACTTATGTGGCTCTCAAATTTCCGTTCATCTAAAAACAACGCTGTTATTACTGTACAGGGTAAAAAATTTTAACAACAGATTTTTGATGAAGTACACGCGCATACGACACCCCTGCCCTCATTGATCGAGCGTATTTATTCAGCAAAAAAGTTTAGATGATGAAAAAAATTGTCATGTAATATATAACCGCTTTAAAACGCATAACAAAATACATAGCTAATGTTATATGCAACGATAAAGGAGTTGCGCTCCAACGAAGTGGGTCCATGTGAAGGTTATCGCTTGTTCATCCAGAGTGACATTTTCAGACGTAGACACTTTGAGGATTAGTCTTACGCTTAGGCGTAAGGTTAGGCTTATGATCCGACTCACATTTAGGCATAGGCTTCAGATTCGGTTTAGGATTACGCTCAAGTTTAGACATAGCATTAGGTTTAGGAATACTCATAGACATAGGTCCATTAGCAAATCCAGAGGGCGGCGGGCTACCCTACGGTCAGAAATTTCTTTGTGTTAACATGGCAAGGTATCTACGTTATAATTTTTCCCACACTTAAATGTCTTAAATTTAAGAGGGTGTTTCATAAAGGATCAAGACAGTTATTTCAGAAATACAAGACAAATATCTCTGAAATATAACATAAATACGTCTGAGTAAAAACAGAGATTTGCTATGGAACCGACTCCAAAATCGGAGGCTAAACTAACCCAATACCTTAATTTTATAACCGACCAATTTAAAGACAGGGCGGACAGTATTATAAGCGTATTTCTAAGTCTACGCCTAAGCGTAAGAATGAGCATAATCCTAAGCCTAGCATAAGCCTAAGCATAAGAATGAGCATATTCCAAAGCCTAAGCCTAAGCCAAGCACAAAATAGTCTAAAGCTTAAGCTTACTTTATTGAGTCCACAGAAAAACGTTCCTGATTTTTACATGTGCCTTATACCCTACGACGTCCAAGACGTAAACTTAAGTTGGGGGAGCCGGACCTTAGCCCGAAATATTTTTGAAATTCGATCATTTATATCCTCTTTTATATAAACCGAGCAACTTTTTTACACACATAAAATTCAGAAAATTTATTCTTGAATAAAAGACGATCATTATCTTGAAAAAAGAAATATTTGTGTCTTAACTTAAATAGCAATTTCTTGAATATAAGACATTTATGTTTTAACCATTTACGAAACGAATCTCTGCGCTAAACCCTGATGAAAATTGCAGAGTATTGATTGCTAACCGTTCACTTAAACTGTAACTTTTAAATAGGAAGTTTTCGAAACTGATACAATCGAACCAGTGAAAACACTGAATTTCAAGCTATAAAACTCGTTAAAAAGTCAATAAAAATTACACGGACAACTAAAATGTTTTATAACCAACGAAAGTTTACAAAAAAATCGATGTTTCAACTAATAATTACATAGCTATTAAATACGTGAGAAAATGTGTAAAAAAATTAAGAAACGCTATGTATATAACTTACCAGAGTTCGTTTCACCATCAGGAAAACAGTGGATCAGAGGTGATTATTCGTTTCAAAATATCAAAACAAACGCAGGAAACTTGTTCAACTGGATTTTAGAATAACTTTTTGGATCGTAACTGTTGAAAAATATTTTTAGATTCCGTTGAAATCATCAAAGGCGGAACGTTTTTCTGTGGGACACGAATAGAGGAAGCTTGACTATTTTTTTGCTTCGCCTTAGGCTTAGGCTAAGGTTTAGGAAAATGCTTACAATACTGTTCCGACTGTGTTCTTTACATTGGCCAGGCTCGTTAAAGTAGGTGTTTATGAACACAAAATTAAAACGTAATAGAAATTTCATTTTTTAAACAGTAAATCGCTATATAAAGTACGTTTTCGTTATCAAACGGTGAAGATTCACAGCGACAGAATTTAGCTTTAGACAACCCGCATGTATAGAATCATCTTTGAACAACATTTTCAGGCTTAATCGTCTGACTGATCTTAATACGGTATTTTCACTATCAGTTGCCATCCGAAACTTCTCATGGCAGGTATTCAAACTAAACCCAACTTCCGACAATTTTTGAATTTGTCTGGGGTGAGACTGAACCCCTGCGTAAAACCGTTGCATATTTTAATGAAATTCGTCAAATTTGTAAAATATCAAATATTTACAGCTTTGACGCGTTATAAATTAAAATTTTATTCGGAAACGAAGTATATTTATCATTAATTTCAATCGACGTTGGTGGAGCGAACGACAGTCGAAGGGTAATAAAACTGAAACTGCCTTGTGTTGTATATGGGAAAATAATTATAAATATACTTTATATATGTGTATAGCTGTCAGATAAGGAACATGATGGTGAAAAATGAGACACAATGTTATATTTGCTATGATTTCATTGATATTCCGGTCCGTGTTACTTTTAGGCCGTTTTCAACTTTAGTGGACAGCAAAGTACACTACTTTAGATTTTAGATTATAGTTTTCTTAGGTTTTTAGGCTTTGGTTGACACAATTTTCAATGCTTTGTCTTAGAATTAGGCTTAGTAGTATTATGATCTACAGCTACGGCCCTAAAAGTATTAACGTCGGCCGATATATATATATGTCGTAGGCCAATCTGCTATTCAGGCCAATTACCAATTGGCCTTGGCCAAACTGCTATTGAAGCAAATAGCAGTTTGGCCAGTGGATTGGTTAAAGGATTTGCGTCTGACCAAAAAAATCAAATCTGATTGGACCATAAAAGTTCAATAGCAGTTTAGCCCAGGCCTCACTGCATTACATAAAATAGCAGATTAGCCTAGGCCAATTAGTAATTGGCCTAAATAGCCGATGCCTCGACATAAAATATGTGTATACATCATGTTGTGGAGGTGGCTTATGTCACGCCTAAGCAGTTTAGGCTAAAACTTTTCTAGGTGAATCATCTATAAGTTTTACAGCTGTGCTCAACTACTGGGCTCATAGTCCCCCCAGGATAATTTCTACCAAAGGATGATAATTGATTTTCAGTATTTATTCAGTTTCAGCATTGGTGTTATCTTCGCTGCTGTATTGATTATAATCTTTTACGCTATCAAGTGAATCTTGATCATCGCTGTTTTCTGTTTTATCAGCATTGATTTCGTCGCTCTGATCTTTGATGCGGTAGTTGTTGTTTGAAACTTTCTTCCAAATTCTGGTGTTGCTGTTGTGAGCATATTTTCAGTCGTTGTCACACTGTAGACATCCAGGTCGTGATCCAGTTGTGCTTTTTACTACGCGTTTCAGTGAATTCTTATCGTTCTCGTTATGGTTCGCTTGAATTTCACCACTCCTCTTGTTGCGGTAGTTGTTGATCTTCGACTTCCATTTGTCCCAGGCATCGCTGTTGTCACCGTATCTTTCCATATGAAGTTTCGAGGCCTTGGCGGAGGGCCAAGCCTCTAAGCATAGCTTTACTTGATGTTGTCGTTGGCTGCGGGTCGGTTGTTTCTGGCGATGTAATACCTTTACCAGTCGATGGAACAAAAACAAGATGGTGTGAATGATTTTGTGATAGCCGCTTTTCGCTGCCAGCTTCCGGTTCCGCTTTCGGTTTTGTTCCCATCGTCTGCTCCGGTGCGATTACGCTTTGCTGTTGTCAATTTTTTTGTTTGCTGATTCTTCGTTCCTGCTTGGTTTGACGGGATTCCTGCGGAGTTTCCGGATCTGTATCATCTTGGCTGGTTTGATCTGAAGTTTTGTTTGATGCTTTTATTTTTTTTGTTATCGTTGTTGTTTTTGTTGTTTTTGTTTTTGTTGCTGTTGTTGTTTTTGTTGTTATTTTTCTTGTTTGTTGCGATATTGTTTTCGTTACTTTGTTTTTCTGCATTTTCCACGAGCAACCGACTGATGATGTCTTTGACTGGTTTTATGAGTTGAGTTGGATATTTGTGTTGACATTTTAGACGTTTTGAATCCTGTGTTCGATTGGCTTTGAAAAATTCCGGCCATATTTTGGATTCACGCAACAGATTTGATGCAATTTTCTTGTACTGAACAGGCCAGGTTTGTTTATTCTCAGGCGAATTTAGTTTGACTTCTTCGTAATATTGAGGCCAAGTGTCATAGTCAGCCGGTAAGTTCAGAAAATCGTTGAAGTTCGACCAAAATTGAGCCGATGATTCTGTGACGGAAGCCTGATGACCATTGCTTCGATTTTCAGCTTTTAATGGTCGTTTTGAGACTGGCGATGAAGTTGAGCTTTGACTGTCCAAAACGAGATTTAAACGCACTGAATCAACGCTTTTAACTCGAGGAATAGTGAAGTTTTTAGTGATTTTCGCCAATGTCTGTTTCTTGTCAGCTTTTTCGAGTTGCGGTTTTGAAGTTGCCTTGGTTTGAACAGAGTTAGGATTTTCTTGACGAGTTGGAATTTGGTCCGTTCCATTCGGGCGACTTCCTTTGTGAAATTGTGTTGTTATACTGGCCAGTTCCTCAGTCGACGAACCTTGTGAACCACCTGCATTCGGCTTAAATCCAAGCTCATCGTTGTGACCGTCAACAGAAAATCTGTTGTTTTTGTCTTGTTCCATGTCCGAGTCTTCATCATTGATTTCTGGCAATTGATTTGAAACACTGTTTCGTGTCAAATTTTGTACTGGGAAACCATTTTGACTTTGATTTTCTATCGCAGTTGAGTGTAATTTTTTCTTCGAATTCGTCAGTTCCACGCCTTTGAGAGATTCATTCGGTTGTGAAGCTTTTCTCAGATCCGACTGCTGTTCAACTGGTCGAACAATTGATGATTTTTGAATAATTTCGCTGATTTCAACTGCTCGATTGGCGAATTGTGAACGCAACTTCAGCAGTGGATGGAGTCGGGTGTTTGAACTCTTGCCAGACTGGTTTTGTTTTGAAATTGACGTCAGTTCATCTTTCGATTCGTTTCCCATATTTGACGTATTAGTTTTTGTCGTTTTTGTTGTCATTGTTGTTTTTGTTTTTGTTGTTGTTGTTGTTGTTGTTGTTGGTGTTGTTTTATGGTCTGTTGTATTATTCGAATCTGAAGGAACGAGTGTTGGGATTTTGGAAACGGATTGTAGTTCGGTGTTCATTAAAATTGATGAGTTGTGATTGTTCACCTTTGTAGTAGACTCGCTTACTGGAGTCGTATTGGCGAAGCTGGCGGTCACAAGGTCTGCGGTCAGAGGTGATCCTGAAATAAGAAATTGCGATAGATTCACAGCTGAGCGTTTAGCTTGAAACGGTATTTTTTGGTTCGATGCATTTTTCGGTCCGTTGCACACTCTTGTTTAGAATTATTATCAACTTTTGCTAAAAGCAATTAATTAGCGTTCGGCTATAAACACAAGCGGTTTGTGTTTTGAGTTTCTCGGCTGACAAAAACCCGTTCAGAAAGATGCTATTTTAAACGGCAAAAATTATTTTAAGTATTAAAGGCTTGTATTGGACTGGATTTTTGGAAGGTTAATTTTTTTAGCATTAACGTCTAGTCACAGCTGCAGTTCAACACAACAACAACAACAAAACAAAAAAAACAAAAAAAAAAGATGAATGAGTCAATTTAAATAAAGTTGGAAGAGTTAAACACGATCATCATGTGAAGTTGGTTAATTGCAATGAGAGTTGAAATAGGAAATTATTAAAAATATATTGTTGACAGTTGAAAGCAGTTGATTAGAGCTTCAAAGAGTAATTTAAAGGGTGGAATGAGAATTGAAGAAAAAATTACACTAATGGATAGAAAATAAAGTAAAATGGTTTCCAGTACAAAATTTGACACGAAACAGTGTTTCAAATCAATTGCAGAAATCAATGATGAAGACTCGGACATGGAACAAGAAAAAACAACAGATTTTTGTTGACGGTCACAAGCGATGAGTTGGATTTAAGCCGAATGCAGGTGGTTCACAAGGTTCGTCGACTGAGGAACTGGCCAGTATAACAACAATTTTCACAAAGGAAGTCGCGAATGGAACGAACCAAATTCAATCGTCAAGAAAATCTAACTCTGTTCAAACCAAGGCAACTTCAAAACCGCAATGAAAAAGCTGACAAGAAACAGACATTGGCGAAAATCACTAAAAACTTCACTATTCCTCGAGTTAAAAGCGTTGATTCAGTGCGTTTAAATCTCGTTTTGGACAGTCAAAGCTCAACTTCATCGCCAGTCTCAAAACGACCATTAAAAGCTGAAAATCGAAGCAATGGTCATCAGGCTTCCGTCACAGAATCATCGGCTCAATTTTGGTCGAACTTCAACGATTTTCTGAACTTACCGGCTGACTATGACACTTGGCCTCAATATTACGAAGAAGTCAAACTAAATTCGCCTGAGAATAAACAAACCTGGCCTGTTCAGTACAAGAAAATTGCATCAAATCTGTTGCGTGAATCCAAAATATGGCCGGAATTTTTCAAAGCCAATCGAACACAGGATTCAAAACGTCTAAAATGTCAACACAAATATCCAACTCAACTCATAAAACCAGTCAAAGACATCATCAGTCGGTTGCTCGTGGAAAATGCAGAAAAACAAAGTAACGAAAACAATATCGCAACAAACAAGAAAAATAACAACAAAAACAACAACAGCAACAAAAACAAAAACAACAAAAACAACAACGATAACAAAAAAAATAAAAGCATCAAACAAAACTTCGATCAAACCAGCCAAGATGATACAGATCCGGAAACTCCGCAGGAATCCGTCAAACCAAGCAGGAACGAAGAATCAGCAAACAAAAAAATTGACAACAGCAAAGCGTCAATCGCACCGGAGCAGACGATTGGTGAACCAAAACCGAAAGCGGAACCGGAAGCTGGCAGCGAAAAGTCGGCTATTCACAAAATCATTCACACCATCTTGTTTTTGTTCCATCGACTGGTGAAAGGTATTACATCGCCAGAAACAACCGACCCGCAGCCAACGACAACATCAAGTAAAGCTATGCTTAGAGGCTTGGCCCTCCGCCAAGGCCTTCGAAACTTCATATGGAAAGATACGGTGACAACAGCGATGCCTGGGACAAATGGAAGTCGACAGATCAACAACTACCGCAACACAGATGCGAGTGGTGAAATTCAAGCGAACCATAACGAGAACGATAAGAATTCACTGAAACGCGTAGTAAAAAGCACAACTGGATCTACGACCCTGGATGTCTACAGTGTGACAACGACTGAAAATATGCTCACAACAGCAACACCAGAATTTGGAAGCAAAGTTTCAAACAACAACTACCGCATCAAAGATCAGAGCGACGAAATCAATGCTGATAAAACAGAAAACAGCGATGATCAAGATTCACTTGATAGCGTAAAAGATTATAATCAATACAGCAGCGAAGATAACACCAATGCTGAAACTGAATAAATACTGAAAATCAATTATCATCCTTTGGGTAGAAATTATCCTGGGGGGACTATGAGCCCCAGTAGTTTGAGCACAGCTGTAAAACTTATAGATGATTCACCTAGAAAAGTTTTAGCCTAAACTGCTTAGGCCGTGACATAAGCCACCTCCACAACATGATGTATACACATATTTTATGTCGTAGGCCCATCGGCTATTTAGGCCAATTACTAATTGGCCTAGGCTAATCTGCTATTTTATGTAATGCAGTGAGGCCTGGGCTAAACTGCTATTGAACTTTTATGGTCCAATCAGATTTGATTTTTTTGGTCAGACGCAAATCCTTTAACCAATCCACTGGCCAAACTGCTATTTGCTTCGAATAGCAGTTTGGCCAAGGCCAATTGGTAATTGGCCTGAATAGCAGATTGGCCTACGACATATATATATATCGGCCGACGTTAATACTTTTAGGGCCGTAGCTGTAGATCATAATACTACTAAGCCTAATTCTAAGACAAAGCATTGAAAATTGTGTCAACCAAAGCCTAAAAACCTAAGAAAACTATAATCTAAAATCTAAAGTTTAGTGTACTTTGCTGTCCCACTAAAGTTGCAAAACGGCCCTAAAAGTAACACGGACCGGAATATCAATGAAATCATAGCAAATATAACATTGTGTCTCATTTTTCACCATCATGTTCCTTATCTGACAGCTATACACATATATAAAGTATATTTATAATTATTTTCCCATATACAACACAAGGCAGTTTCAGTTTTATTACCCTTCGACTGTCGTTCGCTCCACCAACGTCGATTGAAATTAATGATAAATATACTTCGTTTCCGAATAAAATTTTAATTTATAACGCGTCAAAGCTGTAAATATTTGATATTTTACAAATTTGACGAATTTCATTAAAATATGCAACGGTTTTACGCAGGGGTTCAGTCTCACCCCAGACAAATTCAAAAATTGTCGTCGACAGTTGGGTTTAGTTTGAATACCTGCCATGAGAAGTTTCGGATGGCAATCTGATAGTGAAAATACCGTATTAAGATCAGTCAGACGATTAAGCCTGAAAATGTTGTTCAAAGATGTATTCTATACATGCGGGTTGTCTAAAGCTAAATTCTGTCGTCTGTGAATCTTCACCGTTTGATAACGAAAACGTACTTTATATAGCGATTTACTGTTTAAAAAATGAAATTTCTATTACGTTTTAATTTTGTGTTCATAAACACCTACTTTAACGAGCCTGGCCAATGTAAAGAACACAGTCGGAACAGTATTGTAAGCATTTTCCTAAACCTTAGCCTAAGCCTAAGGCGAAGCAAAAAAATAGTCAAGCTTCCTCTATTCGTGTCCCACAGAAAAACGTTCCGCCTTTGATGATTTCAACGGAATCTAAAAATATTTTTCAACAGTTACGATCCAAAAAGTTATTCTAAAATCCAGTTGAACAAGTTTCCTGCGTTTGTTTTGATATTTTGAAACCGAATAATCACCTCTGATCCACTGTTTTTCCTGATGGTGAAACGAACTCTGGTAAGTTATATACATAGCGTTTCTTAATTTTTTTACACATTTTCTCACGTATTTAATAGCTATGTAATTATTAGTTGAAACATCGATTTTTTTGTCAAACTTTCGTTGGTTATAAAACATTTTAGTTGTCCGTGTAATTTTTATTGACTTTTTAACGAGTTTTATAGCTTGAAATTCAGTGTTTTCACTGGTTCGATTGTATCAGTTTCGAAAACTTCCTATTTAAAAGTTACAGTTTAAGTGAACGGTTAGCAATCAATACTCTGCAATTTTCATCAGGGTTTAGCGCAGAGATTCGTTTCGTAAATGGTTAAAACATAAATGTCTTATATTCAAGAAATTGCTATTTAAGTTAAGACACAAATATCTCTTTTTTCAAGATAATGATCGTCTTTTATTCAAGAATAAATTTTCTGAATTTTATGTGTGTAAAAAAGTTGCTCGGTTTATATAAAAGAGGATATAAATGATCGAATTTCAAAAATATTTCGGGCTAAGGTCCGGCTCCCCCAACTTAAGTTTACGTCTTGGACGTATCGTAGGGTATAAGGCACATGTAAAAATCAGGAACGTTTTTCTGTGGGACTGCAATAAAGTAAGCTTAAGCTTTAGACTATTTTGTGCTTGGCTTAGGCTTAGGCTTTGGAATATGCTCATTCTTATGCTTAGGCTTATGCTTAGGCTTAGGATTATGCTCATTCTTACGCTTAGGCGTAGACTTAGAAATACGCTTATAATACTGTTCCGCCCCTGTTCTTTAAATTGGTCGGTTATAAAATTAAGGTATTGGGTTGAGTTTTAGCCTCCGATTTTGGAGTCGGTTTCCATAGCAAATCTCTGTGTTTTACTTCAGACGTATTTATGTTATATTTCAGAGATATTTGTCTTGTATTTCTGAAATAACTGTCTTGATCCTTTATGAAACACCCTCTTAAATTTAAGACATTTAAGTGTGGGAAAAATTATAACGTAGATACCTTGCCATGTTAACACAAAGAAATTTCTGACCGGTAGGCGTACGCCCGCCGCCCCCCTCTGGATTTGCTAATGGACCTATGTCTATGAGCCTATTCCTAAACCTAATGCTATGTCTAAACTTGAGCGTAATCCTAAACCGAATCTGAAGCCTATGCCTAAATGTGAGTCGGATCATAAGCCTAACCTTACGCCTAAGCGTAAGACTAATCCTCAAAGTGTCTACGTCTGAAAATGTCCACTCTGGCATTGAACAAGCCGATAACCTTCACATGGACCCACTTCGTTGGAGCGCAACTCCTTTATCGTTGCATATAACATTAGCTATGTATTTTGTTATGCGTTTTAAAGCGGTTATATATTACATGACAATTTTTTTCATCATCTAAACTTTTTTGCTGAATAAATACGCTCGATCAATGAGGGCAGGGGTGTCGTATGCGCGTGTACTTCATCAAAAATCTGTTGTTAAAATTTTTTACCCTGTACAGTAATAACAGCGTTGTTTTTAGATGAACGGAAATTTGAGAGCCACATAAGTACAAAGTTCATCATGTTTTCGGCCAATGTTAAGAACAGGGGCGGAATAGTGTTATAAGCATATTCCTAAGCCTAAGCCTAAGCCTAAGCGTAAGGATGAGCATATTGCTAAACCTAAGCCTAAGCGACAGAATGAGCGTATTCCTAATCCTAAGCCTAAGCCTAAAGCAAAAAATTAATCTAAAGCTTAAGCTTACTCCATTGCAATCCCACAGAAAAATGTTCCGCCCCTGATCTTTACATGAGCCATGTTTTTTAATATATATTCGTTACAATCCTTCCGCATCCCACCCGAGATTGTAAGAGATACTAGAAAATCAAAGACCCTTAAGTTTGCTTCCAAATATTCAAATTTGTTTTAACGTTAATAGGACGGGACGGCCTTTGTTAGAATTCCTTGCCTTGCCCGTTAAGCCTAAGCCAAAAAGCGTAAACAAGCGTAAACCTAATCCTAAGCATCTGGGTCTCTAAGTTCCTCGGTGTTCCGCCAGACAGGACCCTGTCTGGATGTCATGATTCCTTTCATACATGTCCCGTATTACCAATTACAATTACGCATACTACCTAGTTAGGCCCATAGCTAGGGCACCTTGTTAGAGGGACTAATTTTTTTAAGGCAAAGGCATGCAAGAGTTTTTGATGACGTCATACAAGCACGGCTGACAATTTTCCAGGAAGACCAAAATTCTTCCACTGGAAGTGTGAGCCCACTGGCGATGCCTCTGTGTTCGGGTTCATCGGGCCCATGAAAAGATCAGGGGCGGAACGTTTTTCTGTGGGACTGTGATAGAGTAAGCTTAAGCTTTAGACGTATTTTTTGCTTAGCTTAGCCTTAGGCTTAGGTTTGGCTTATGTTTAGGTTTAGCAATATGCTCATATAATGCCGTTCTGCCCCTGTTCCTTACACTGGCCCAAATTCCAATATTATTTCCTTAGCGCAATCTATGTCAACCTCAATATGACCAATACGCTTTAAGCAAATTGTACACTAAATTGTTCATCCAGACGCTAACGTTTAATTTAAGTCACACGAACGGTCTAAACAATATGCTTTAGTCTAAAATAGGATTAAGCCTAAATATACCCAGTCGCTCTACGTCTGACCAGCCTTACAACCAGGAATACTAACTAATTTGACGGGGTGTAGGAACAAAATTTTAACGGGAGGGTGAGTGACAAACAAAAAATTTAGCAATTTTATATTAAGTTTTGTCAAATTATCTCTGGGGGGGGCGAAAGTTTCCGCTGGGTTGGGATGAACACAGCCGCCCCGCAACACTGTCCCTGATGCGATTGTTGTTTTGACTCGTGTTCTGCGTTCACTCTATGGATCCTTTTGTGAGTCAAAATAGCCTGCTCTCAGGCGTGACTCACAGATGTACAATGAGGAACGCTGGCGATTAGAATCGAAGATAAACGGGGTTGCTGCGGCAATGAGGTTTGAATTTTGAACAGGGGTTCAATCATCTTCATTCGTTTCCAACGCTACGTTTGAATTTGTTTAGAATACAACTGAATTCTAAGCCTAAGCCTTAACTTTTAGCTGCAATAGAACGTCTAACTGCAGATTCGTTCTAGGTTTATAGATTAGTAAATCAGCAAACCTTTATAGATAATTTAATTTAAAATGCAATACGGGATCCAGAGACCGTATTTTGATTTTGTGGGCAACATCATTGAATCTTCAACGACTGTGGTTCATAAAATAGATTCTTTCTTAGTAAATCAACCCTTTCACCCTACAAAGTAGCATTTGAATTCCTGGGAAGAGGCCCTCCTGCCCCATAGGCATGACGTTTTATTTATGTTAAGGAGACATGGATGGAATGTAGGGCATTCTATAATATTAATGACAAAAGCTTCGCGTTCAATTTTACTACTCAAGATTTGGATGGTTGGTGTTCACGTAACAAAGCGTTTATTGGGTACAACCGGAGGTTTGCCTTGGGCTTTGGGTCGGGTCCGTCGTCAAGGGACCAGGGGGCTACTCAGCCCCCTGAAAAATTTTGGCCACCCTTAGAGAATTTTCAACTTTGGTTGTAATTCATTGAAATCCCTTGAATGCCCCTCCTGAAACAGTTTTAGCCCCCCCCAGCAAGGTGAGCTGGCCAACGGGCCTGTTCCGGCTCCGACAGAAAATCTCTACCTTCGACATCGGTAGAATTTTTGCCGGAGGTTCCGACCATTTCAGTAGTGAAATTTTTACAGTTTTACAGCATTTATCACTTTTGCGTGTTTCATTTTAAGTTTTGGCAGAATTTTGAAGAAAGAATTGGTAAGATTTCGTAAAAAAATAAGCGTTAAAATAAAACAATAATTATCAACACATTACTAATATTTGCTTACATTAACAAATTAAACTTCATTTTAGCTACCTAATTTCGCCTCACTTCAGGCTTCACCATCCGGCTCCGGCCAGTTTTATTGACCTCTGGCTTCCGGTATTTTTCACCTCCGGCTGCACTCTGATATATATCTATATATACATGGTCAAAACCGCGTTTATGGCGGTAACTATAGATAAAGCATACTATCAAACCAAAGTCTAAGCAAAAAATAGTCTAAAGCTTAATTTCGAAACGGAATCATCTCATATGAAAAAGTTCTTACGGTCGATCGTATCGAGTGATAAATTGTTTTTGACCTAAACGCGCTATCTGGTTAATATAAAGCCTATTAAGGGCTCTGGTTTTGGTTTCTCCAGAAATTTTACAATGATGTGCCTATTCCTGTACGCCACTGTTTGTATCAAGGTTTTCTCCTAAAAATATCACTAACTGAAAGCGTTCATAGGTCGATTGTCTACCGAAACCGAAGGCAGACTACAGGTAGAACCCTGGTGACTGAAGAACGATGCTTAAAACGCTGTCAAGCATATGGGTCTAAGGGTTCTCTATTGGTGTTGGCGCTGGTTTTATTTCTATTTCACCTAATACCAGGTCGAGCCACGGTCTATGACCGTAAGCAACTCTGCAAGGGTACATAGCATGGAAATACATATGCGAGATACCAGATATATACTTGCGAAAGATCGAAAAATAGTTAAACACATGTGCACGCCTTTAAACACGACCGTAGCCGTCTCACCTTGCTGAGGGGGCTAAACATTTTTCAGAAGGGTCATTCAAGGGTTTTCAATCAGTTACAGGCAAGGTTGGAAACTTTCTAGAAGGGGGCCAAATTTGTGCAGGGGTGAGGGGCAGAGCCCCCCTGGCCCCCATTTGGCTACGGGCCCGCCTCCTTTTGAATTAAGTTTTGCGTCATTAGAATTCAAAATTTTCACTGTAAGGTCAAAACTGTCCTACATGTCGCTATATGTACACGTAAAGTGTATGTAAAAGCAAATGTTGCCATGCCTGTGCACATATGCCGGTATAAGAAGTTGTTGCAATGATCGCGTAGCAGTGGAGCATGCTTGACTCGAGCGTACGAGAGTCGATGTTCGATTCCCGGCATGGTCATTAACAATCTTCAGGCAGGGGTCGTGCAGATCGTTAGTACTCACACTATAAACTCGTAGCCTTCCGGAATCAATTGCTTACTCTCTTGCGAATGTCCACGTAATGCATCATTTTAATGGCGTGTCAACTCAGTGTACTTATTTCAACATAATCACCGTTTAAAAACGTCTTACCTGTTGACACAAGAGTTTTTTCGATGACTGATTGCTAACTTATACGGCATCTAAGCTTATTTTAATTGTTACACGCTGTTTATACGGGCACCGGATATTAAAAATACGCCGAATATAGAAAATCAACATAAGTCCGGCAACAATTGTTGGGTGGAATATCCGTAAGGATGCAACTGGAGTAAAAATGGCCAAAAGGTGTTACAGAAAAATTTGGGGTCTTTTCTGTTGTCTTCCCATCTCGCGTTGGCCCTGAAATGGTTGGACATTGAAAATTTTTTTTGCATATTTCTGCTTTTCATGATTTCCTCTAATTGTTCCACGCCCAAATAAGAATTTTTGAAAAATTCGAATTTTTAAGGTCCCAAGACACCCCTTCTTACCCCAAAAAAGTTTTTTGTAATCGAATTTTTCAACAATTACAATTCGGGCGTGGAATGATCAGGGAAGGCTATAAGAAGCTGAAAATACCGAAGTCAAAGGTGAAACAAATTTAAGTAATAAAAATTGTGTTAATTTTCCAAACTTTAACATTAATCTATTTAAATTAGTCCATGTAGATTGTAAAAGCGAACCGTTTTTCCGTCGGACTGCGATAGACAAATTAATTTTTATGCTAATTTTTTACGCAGGCTTAGGCTTCGGCTTTTGGTGCAGATAAACTACTCACTAAAAAATTATAGTTAAAATCAAGTAAAAGTGTAGCCGAATTAAGTGTCGGTTTTACTTACTATGGTGCTTGGCAAAGTTTTACTTAATTTTAAGCAAACACAAAATTTTTAACTATACATTTACTTATTTTATCACGAAATGACAGCAGTAGTTTTACTTACTTACATTTTTAAGCAAAGATTTACTCAATATTTAGTACACTTATATTTAAAAAAGTTAGTAAAATAAAACTATAGTATTTTAAGTAGGGTGTTTTTACAAAGTATTTTACCGGTTTTGTTCTATACATTTATCATAAAATTTGGTATACTTTTGGCATATTCTTAGTAAAATCACTGCACTACAGATTCCAAAATTGATACAAAGTTACAACTCAAGAGCACAATTTCTGCTAAATATAAAAAATTCACTACCAAAATTACCAGATTCGGCAAACATGTTATCGTTGCCACTGCTTCCGCTGCAAAAAATGGTGAGTCAAATTGCACTCTCCGAAACAGGCGTTTCCTGACTACACAAACTGTGTCAAATTCGTGTCCGCCAGAGTCAAATTCGACTCACTAAAACGAGTCAGTGAGTCGAATTTGACTCTGGCGAACTCGAATTGACTCATTTTGTGTAGCCCGGAAAAGCCTATTCCGGACAGTGTCAATTTAACTCACAATTTTTTGCCGTGTGTGCTGTAGGAATTTATGGTGAACCAGGAGGCAGACCTCAGGTTTACACCCTTCAATCCGGCCGTATCAACAAACGATACTTACTCGACTGAATTTATTATATAAACATTTGAGCGAAAATAAATTGTAGAAAATTAATATGATGGACCAGATGTGACCCGGTTGTTTCAAAGTAATTTTTGAAAATTTTAATGCATTTTTGCAGGAAGCGAATACGAAATCGCTTTGACGTGCGATGCTTTAACGTTTCTTAACCTTTTATACATTGAAAATGCAATGACGAGGTGTGGCTTATAAGCTTTCGAATTGCACAAAAGATTGCAGATATCATTGCATTAAGTATGGTACATTTGTTTTAAAAATAGCAATGTGCAGGCTGTAACCAGCTCACCTTGGTTAGGGGGGCTGAAAAATTTTAAGGAGGGGCATACACGGGTTTTCAATGACTTACAAGAAAACTTTATACGAGGGTGAAAATTTTACCGGAATGGGGATCAGCCCTCTATGCCCCCCTTACTTACGGGCTCGTACATGTGCCAACACTAGTGAATCCAGAGTGGGCAGCAGGGGACGCACACTGTTCCGTTAGAATGTTTTTAGTGATAAAATGGTAAGGTCCCTACTTTACAATATTTTCCCTCAGAGTATTGGCAGATATATTACACTAAAAAGGGGGCGTTTCATAACTTTTGCCAACCCACCCCCCCTCGTTAGACATTTCCATATCCGCCGCTGTTTGCAATTCTTAGACATCTCATTTTAAAGAATCAAATATATCCGGGCCCATGTATACAACAGGGCCGGATCATTTTCCGGCGTTGCTGTAATAGAGCCAGTTTAGCTTTAGACTAACTTTCTTGCTTACGCTTAGGCTTAAGCTTAGGGTTAGGAAAACTCTCATCATTACGCTTACTCTTAGGCGTAGACTTAGGCTTAGGCTTAGACTTAGGCTTAGGCTTAGGAATACTCTCATCATTACGCTTAGGCTTAGGCTTAGGCTTAGGCTTAGACTTAGGCTTAGGCTTAGGAATACTCTCATCATTACGCTTAGGCTTAGGCTTAGGCTTAGACTTAGGCTTAGACTTAGGCTTAGGCTTAGGAATTTTGTCATCATTACGCTTAGGCTTAGGCTTAGGCGTAGGCTTAGACTTAGGCTTAGGCTTAGGAATACTCTCATCATTACGCTTAGGCGTAGGCTTAGGCTTAGGCTTAGACTGAGGCTTAGGCTTAGGAATACTCTCATCATTACGCTTAGGCTTAGGCTTAGGCTTAGGCTTTAGGCTTAGGAATATGCTTTATACTACTGAACCGGCCCTGTTCTATACATTGGCCCGGGTTTCCATACATCCTCTTGTTAAATTTAAAATATAATATTTAGTGTATTTACAGCTACACATTTGTGTTGTCTTACCAATAAACGAGAAAAGTTTGTATGTACACGAAACGGGTTCCGGACCGAAGAAAAGATGTTGACAAATTAGAAGGTAATATCCGGTTCCGAACAGTACCTGACACTATGTGATACTTGAGAAATATGCTGTAAGCACAAAAACATCCGTTAGTTTTCCATGCTTCACTGGTATAATGTTACCGGTTGAGAGTGCAAAACGTCGGTTTCGAGCCCGTGGTCAGAAGTGGACCAATGGTGGGGGGCTGTTCCCCCTGGGCCAATGTAAAGTACAGGGGTGGAACAGTATTATAAGCAAATTCCTCAGCCTAAGCCTTAGCCTAAGCCTAAGCTTAAGAATGAGCATATTTATAACATTAAGCCTAAGCATAGGCCAAGCAAAAAGTTAGACTAAAGCTTAAGCTTACTCTATTGTAGTCCCACAGAAAAACGTTCCGTCCCTGATATTTACATAGGCCACCCCTGCAAGAATTTAGGCTTTTCCTCATTTAAAAATTTTCAACCATATTGGTCGCAAGTTATCGAAAACCGTTGTATACCCCCTGAAAATGTTTTTAGCCCCCCCTAGCAAGGTAAACTTGATCGGGCCTGAACTGTTTGATCACTGTTTGATCAAAAATCAAAACCGAAGCGTCATATAAAAGGATTTCCGAAGGTACACCGCAGAAACATTTCTGGCCAAATGGCCTATTCTAACTACAGAGGCCAACCTACCGGAAGACTACAACACTGGGAAACTCCAAGTTTGCCAGGCCTTTTGATTTTAGTCGCCAGTCAAATTAATTAAATCATTCAAAGAAGGTCCTTGGCGGACTATAAAGTTTCTCCCGTACGGAAACATATCCGGTTGCCCGGATGCTACGTTTTTCGACCAGGGACGGATCATAATGGAGGCTTGTGATTGCCACTGCTTCGTGGCTCGCGACGTCAAACGCCCGTGGTGATTGGTTCAAAATGAAAGTTTTCAAAGAAAAAATATAGTTTTAACCCATGTTCTATTATCCATGTTCTTTATCAGACTAAGTGTTTAGGGAATCCGCAGGATAAATCAAAGTCAACACCCATTTGGGTTGTGAGTTGTATTTATTTTCATTTCCGATTTTAATTTCGCTTCTCAAACAGTTGAATATTTAGCAATTTTGGTTGTTGAAGATGTGAAGTGCAACGCACAGCTGTAAAAACGGCTGTAAAGATAATAAGTTTATAAATGCATTAACCAGTTAAACTCATTTGGCCCATGATTAAAGATCAGGGGCGGACCGTTTTTTCTGCAGGACTACAATAGAGTACGTTTTAAGCTTTGGAAGAATTTGTTTGTTTAGGTTTAGGTTTAGGCTTAGGTATAAGCTCATTGTTACGTTTAGGCTTAGGCGTAGGAATATACTCATACTACTGTTACTGCCCTGTTCTATACATTGATCAATTTTTCGAATCATCCACTTGAGGGATTTTGGAATGAACCCGCTTGGAAATAGTTCATCATTAATGTGACCGGCAAGAATAATAACACACTTGAGACGGCTAAAATTGCAAATTTCTTTCGACTCAAATTAGAAACAAACCCGTTAGACGGAAATAGACAATTTGTGCCATAGTTTTGATAAACACTCTAATCAAATATCTTAATGCTGCTAAATGGCCAAGTCACGCCATCGTAGTTTCCACACTATCGTTGTGGTTCATCTTCTAAAGCTCATGCGGTGCTGTAAATTTCTAAGATAAAGCGTGTGGCCCATGTAGAGAACAGGGTCGGAACGATTTCCTGCGGGGCTGTAATAGAGTTAGCTTAAGCTTTAGACTAACTTTTTTGCATAGGCTTAGGCTTAGGAATAGGCTCGTCTTTACGCTTAGGCTTAGGCTTAGGTTTAGAAATATGGCTTATAGTACTGTTTCGGCCCTGTTCTATACATGGGTTAAGCTTGTCGAGTTCTGTTTCGTAAACCCGTAGAAATTTAAATATGTTCGTGAAAGCACACTACATCATATATATATACATATATATACTGATATACAGGGTGGCAGTAACCACCCCATACCCCCATTTGAGCAGACCCAACCCCTATAAGGACCCCCTAATCGGTTGAAACAAAAACCGCCAAAGATTTAAATGCGTTTAGCTTCTCGGTCTCTTTGCTCGCGAGTTTGGGGCGAGCCGCCACCGCTGTCTGCTCCGGCACTGCTTATATATTTAAGAATATATCAAAATGTTACTTGAATTTGAGAAATTTTAGTCAGCTTTAACTTTTTGAACATTTTGTAAACTTTTAAACTTTACCGTTCATTTGTTGTGATTTGCTCTAAGATAACCAATTGAAAATTCACATTCAAACTCAAAAGGGTTGTGTAATAAAACCCAACGGGAAAATATGAAATAGGCCACCATTAGTTTGTTTAAAACTGTTCTTAAAATGATTTGTTCACTTGTTTTTTGCTAATAAATTTGTCAAATTTCAAAATATTCATATTTTACGTTGCGTTTTTATTTGTCAATTCCCATTGCGTTTAAAATTGCAAATTTAAACGTTTTTTGCAGTTAAAAGTCTCAGTAAAACTGTTCCGGTTGGAAAAATTGTGGTATACGAACCAGAAATTCGGTTGCATTGTGATTTGTTTGCTGAAGGATAACATTAAAATTATACTAGGGGTGGCCAACGTTACTTTTAGGGGCGTAACAGTAGATTAAACGTATTCCTAAGCCTAAGGCTAGGCGTTGCAAAAGTGTGTTCCTAAGCTTAAGCCTAAGCCTAAGCCTAAGCGTAAGCAAAAATGTAATCTAGAGTCTAAACCTACTCTTTTATAGACCCCCCAGAAACCTGGACGCTTTTAAGTAACATGGGCCCGTGCGGGGAAATATCCAAAAAACTAATTTTTCAAGGGGGTGAGAGGCTTGAAAATACAGTACAAAAAGTGTTCTCACTGTCGAGTTGTGTGGGGTTGACCGCGATAAACAATAATTTATCATCGAACCGCCTCAGGCCAGTCATACAACACCGTTCCCTGCTGTTATTTTGACATTTCAAGACGGCATCCGTGTTTGAAGTTGCATATTTGTTGGTTTGTGTTGGTTCAAATTATTTTTTTGTTTACAAACACGTGTTTAAAAAGCGTATATATGTTTGAAATTTAATTTATTGCAACCATTAAACTTTAATGACGGCGTGTGGAGTTGGATCCGGCTGAAGCCACTAAGAGGCAGAGGCGTTCAGTCCAAACGTTTGTCCCCCGAAATTGTTCAGATTTCGCAGGTAAAGGATTTAAAATTATTATTTTTGTTCAAGGTTCCACTCAGCTCCCTCAGGGAAGGAACACAGTCTCAGGCAAAGGTCACCCTCGACACCCCACTTGGTTATACGTCCCTGGTTTAGCAATACGTTCCGTGGGAGAAACGTAGTCTGAGGGGAACGCCCCGGTTGATATTCCAGTTGGCTACGACCCTGGTTTTATACGAATAAATTCCGGTATGGGTGTGTAAGTGAACCGTTCAAATAAATTCAAACCGATACGTTAATGAGCTCAGACGACTGATTACTGTGAACATTTCTCGGGTTTGATTGGCTCATATTTTGCCGGTGGGTGGTCGTTGTTTATAAAAAAGTTTCGTTTTCCTTGGCACAATTTATTTCTTAGAAAACGGGAAAATTTTATTTTGTATTCCGCAAAAGTTTTCAATTATAGTTTATATGGAAAAGAAGATTTGAAAACTTCGGAAGGCTGATTAACTTATTGTATCTGATACGGCCATGCCCATAGACAGCTCACCTTGATAGGGAGGGGCTAAATATTTTTCAAGAAAGGCATTCAAGGGTTTTCAAAGAGTTTACAAGCAAAGTTGAGAATTTTCTAGTTGGGGCCAAAATGTTTCCGCTCGTCCTTGGCTACGGGCCCGGATACAGCGCAACTAAATCAATGATGATACTAATGGTGATGCAATCTAGAGTTTTCAGTTACAAATTCAGGCCCATGTAAAAGATCAGGGGCGGAACGTTTTTCTGTGGGACTGCAATAGAATACACTTAAGCTTTAGACTAATTTTTTGCTTTGGTTATATAAGCTCGTTCCTTACGCTTTAGGCTTAGGCTTAGAAATATATACTTATAAAATACACATAAACATTTTCTGATATTCAAGAAATATTTTCTTAAATTCAAGACAATTATGCCTAAATCTAGACTCCAGACGTATATGTCTGCAATGCAAGACATTAGTTTCTGAAATTTTTCAAAAATCTGTCTGATATTTTTAACACTTATTAAATGTCTTCAGTGTGTTTCATACACGTTTAAGACAAATATGTCTAAATTAAGACTTATTTTGGTGACTTTTGAGACATATATGTTATGGAAGCAAAATTTGCCAGAGAAGTTGCCTTCAATATTGGGAGTTAATTCCCTTATTTTACAACCTAAGATACGTCCAAGACGTAAACTTAGGTTGGGGGAGCCGGAGCTCAACCCGAAATATTTTTGAAATTCGATTATTTATATACTCTCTCAAGAATATAAACTGATCAACTTTTTACATACATAAAAATAAGAAAATATACTCTTAAATCTAAGACAACTATTTCTTGAAAGAAAGAAATTTGTTTCTTATAAATTGCAACTGGTAATTTCTTGAATATAAGACATTTACGTTTTAACCATTTCAGACACAAATTTCTGAGCTGTTTAAGGCTATTAATGTCTGAAATACAAGGCATTTGTGTCTTGAAAATTTAAGAAAGTAGCAGTCTTGAAATTTCAAGACAATTTATTTTTTGTGTAATGTTCAGTCCCTGTTCTTAATACAATGACCCAAATTTATAAGTTTTACATTTAACAAGGCAGCTTTCGAGGCAAAATAACGTTCATATACACTGTTACCTCATATTCTGGACAAAGGCTCGCTCAGCCATCGGCTTAGGTTTAAAGTTGGTCACAGGCAAACCTTATAATCTTCAGCCAGCTTAAATCAAGTCGTAAATTTGACAACGTAAGTAGTGTACTTCAGCCTGTTAAGGGCGAAATAATAGGCATCTTTCAAGTTTGCTTCAAATCGGAGACCACATCCCCATTGAAGTAAACGTAAGAAAACTTAAACCTTACCTACAGGGACGCCGTGATTGGTGGGGCAATTGCCGTCTACTCTGTAAAAACACTCTGCTTAAAATACTTTAGTTATATTTTACTAACTATTTTAAGTATAAGTGTACCAAATAGTGAGTAAATCTTTGCTTAAATAATGTAAATAAGTAAAACTACTGCTGTCATTTCCTGATTAATTAAGTAAATGTAAAGCTAAAAATTTCGCGTTTGCGTAAAATTAAGTAATACTTTGCCAAGCACCATAGTAAGTAAAACCGACACTTAATTCGGCAACAGTTTTTACTTAAGTTTAACTATATTTTTAGTAAATCTTTAAAAAAAAGTTGAACTATGAACAACGCTATTAAATAATTATTGCTAATTGGTTTAAATATCAGAACAGTAAAGTATTAATTTTCGTCATTACATAACGTATAGCAATGTAACCATACCTGATATAACGTAAAATTAACCTCAACAAACTATGACTGACATCGGCAAATTAAAGCCATCGTATGAACAAAGGACACCATCCGCAACATCACCAACAACAACAACAATCACAGCAACAACATATATTCCTAAACTTCGCATGCAACACACAACGGAGTACACGGAACCAGGTAAAGTCCGTAAATCGCCGAGTTGGTTAACAAAACTGGCCAATGTAAAGAACACGGGCGGAACCGTATTATAAGCATATTCCTAAGACTAAGCCTAAACTTAAGCCTAAGTGTAAGAATGAGCATATTCCTAAGCCTAAGCCTAAGCTTAAACCAAGCGAAAAAGTTAGTCTAAAGCTTAAGCGTACTCTATTTTATTCCAACAGAAAAACGTTCCGCCCCTGATCTTAATATGACCCCAAAACGTAAAGCTGTTCTAACGGAAAATGCAATCAATTGCTCTGGATTGGACGGAGTTGGCATAAGTTAGGAATTAGTCTGTATCGCAGGGCAACTTATAAACATATACCTAAACCTTGTCAGGGGGTGTACAAGACAAAGTATAAATATAGGATATAAGTATTCCATTTTTGCATTTCTGGAAACAAGATAACAGCCGTTTTAGCGTGAACCTTGATCCTGAAGGTTAAATATATTTCCATGAGATGATACTCTACCGAAACAAAATGCTGGCTATGCCCCTGAAACCTCGATCAAAATTTCAGACGACCCCAGTTCATCGACCGACTGCACCCCTCGCAGTGTGGATCTAATCAATGGCAACGGTCGTCTCTGTGGGGTGCGACGCTGGTTGCGAAGAGTTGCCAGAAGTCTTGACGAGATTGACAACACCAGACGTCGCGCAATCACTGGCGAACAGTTTGGAGACGTATTGAATATGGCCAAGGTAATTCGATCGTTCTCCTTCCTAGGTTGTTGGCTTACCAATAGGACGGTCCATGTATAGAACAGGGCCAGGGGTCTTTTCGGATGTGCCCCGCGAGACCGCGTTTGCTCAAAAGTGGTCGGATTTTGAAAATCTTTGCATATTTGAGCTTTTCGTAGCCTAACCGGAATATTCCAAGGCCAAATTTGCATTTTTGAAAAACTCAATTTTTTAAATCACAAGGTCCCCTTGGGACCCAAAAAAATTGTCAAAAAGTTTGACAAATTATGTATCGTTCGATACAGCTTGCAGAGCTGAGTCCAATGGTGTTATATTTTTTGTACTAAGACGATTGGTTAACGAGTTATGGTCAAATAACTGATTTGGCACCGACACAAATCGTTGGCAGCGCACCAAGTCAGTTATTTGACAATAACTCGTTAACCAATCGTCTGATTACAAAAAATTTAACACCATTCAACTCAGCTTTACAAGGTGTATCGATTATTCTGATAGGCGAACTTGGGGATTTTTGAGGTTTGTCCTGTATACATACAGAAATGGTTCGCTATTAATTCAAACTTTAAGTCATTTTTTCAACAACCCCAAGATATTTCATTGCAAATTCTAAAGGCACCGTCTTAACTTAATCGAGTAGGCACCATTTCGGAATATAAAAGAGATGATTTTCCATAAAAATTTACGACAAACTTTGGTTAAAATATTTTACATTTCGTCTACGCAACGAATTAAACAACAAATCTGCATATTCTTTGATAAGACGCGCGAATCAATGTCGATTGCGCAAAATAAAACTTTGACCAAACGGGGACACGTTGCTTGAAGTCCCTACGGAGGGAATTACGGGGCCTTACTCCCCCCAAATTTGCCTGGTGCCCCCCAAACATAATCGGTTTAAAAGTAAACAATTCCTGAAAATTATTCGCTGCCCCCCAAATATAATTTATGCGGACGCCTCTGGCGACATTTTAGCAACACATGCTGTCAGCCACCGGATTAAGGGTCCGTAACCCTGCGTTCCTTCCTGTGCACAAGAATTTCTCGAAGGATTTACCCCCCCACCAGATTTTAGATTCTATTTCAATGTTGGAGTTTGGGCTTGACTTACGGCGTCGGTGTGCCTTTTTCCCAAGTTCTATTAATAGTTCCTCGTTGAGAAACACGACCCCCTCAGATCTCTGAGCGGATGTGACCCTATTAGTTGAGATCAACGTACGTTGTAATTCCATTTCAATGGCGAATTAAACATAAGTTTGACTGAATATTTTAAATTGTAATTATGTGCTCGGAATAACAGAACAGCCGTATTGGTCGATGGGTTCAATTGTGCAAGGAGCCACTGCTTTGTAAGCGGTCAAAATATTGGCCCTTGTACACCCAGGGCCCACGCTCAGGTTTATTTTTTAGCAAAATATTTGCCTAAGCCGCTCTCATACCTAAGCCTTGGGGGTTGTGCTATACTTTACGGTGTCGGACGCCGACGCGTGCCGCTATGCGTTGCTAACAAATATATCGGCAAATGCTATTTGGTGGCACGCAGCGGCGTCCGGTGGCACACGGCAAGTATATACATAGCGAAACCCTAATAGTTAAAATTAAATATGGAGACGAAAATGTGAACAAGAACGACTGTCTAAGCATTGGTTTAGGCGTATTTCTAAGCCTAACTTTTAACATCCGATGCATGATGAAGTATACAAAAATCGAAACCTTTTTGCACAGATTTGTATTTGTCGAATGGGTCAAAACGCTCGTCAGACTACGGTGGCTTCCTAGGAGTGGATGACTTAAAAAGTGTGACGAGGGTTGATTTTAATGAATGCAAATTGAGTAAGGGATAACCAGACGGACGGATCGCGCAGGCATATCTCCTCCGAATTTCTTGGAGAAACAAGACAAAAAGTATTTTAACAGGGTTTTTACAGCAATCCTTTGGATGTTTTAGAGGTTGTTTGAACGGATATTGTTCCCTTCGAAAGTGACATCCGTTTTTACGCCCCTGCAATAGAAGGGATTCAACTACGAGATGAGAAGGGTTTAATTAAGGTCCATTGGTGGACAATGTTCCATAATGTTCCATTTATTAATATATAGCGAGAGCGGAAGCATTATGACGACCAGAAAATTGTTGTGATTTCCTAAGCTTTGATCTTTTCCGGAGTCTATGTTCCTGATAGGGCCGTCCCGGTTTCTGGTTGGTCTGTAAAAGAATAGTTTTACATTCTAGACATTTTTTGCTTAGGCTTAGGCTTAGGCTTAGAAATACGCTGTTGCAACGCTTAGGCTTAGGCTTTCGTTAGTAATACGTTTAATCTATTGTTACGGTCATAAAAGTAACATTGGCCCGTTCCGGTTACCGGTATTCGCTATCAAACCTTAGATTTGCATTCAACTGTAACGTTTTGCAAGTTTTAGTTCCGCATTAAGTATATTTGTTTTAGAAACATTGCTAAAAAGATATAAAAGGACGGAGTAGCCACCCCAACAACCCTCCGTTTGGAGTAGGCCCCACTCTAACCGGTTGAAACAAAAACCGCCGAAGGTCTAAAATACGTCAGGCTTTTCGTTCGCTTGGCCCCGTGGATTTTTGACACTCAGATGAAACACTGAGAAATTCTGGATCCATCTCTACATTGGGGCTTTCGCCAAGGAGTATGGGGACAGCCCTACCCCTGTCTGCTCAGGCGCTGTACCCAAAGCATTGATAAACTTTATTTCAGACTTCTTTATCACTTATTAACCGTGACGGCACTGTTTTAATTGGTCAATTATCGGCAACTTTGATTGGTGGCGACAATTGTAACGATTTAGCGAATCATAATGCAGAACGTGTGGTATCAACATTAACCAGGTAAATACTTTTCTTTTAAGAACATATTTCTGGTTCATAGCAACTTTGTGGCGTCCCGTTTTGTCACGAGACAGTCATTCAGTAGGTTTAGGTTTTAGATTTACCGTCGATGTAAAAAACCCCAAAATCATACTAAACCTAACAAAAAGTAATTTGGCCTAATTTCTAAGTCTGCTGCAAATTCATTTACATTACAAATCCATTAACACTGCGATGCGTTTGAGACCTGCCCATTGTAACACTATGAGAACAGGGATACCTGGGAATCAAAGCGGTAAATTCCCAGTAGCCATTGACCATTTACAGGTAATCATGGTTAAAATTTTGATAACTGGCGTTCTAATACGTCCTTCGGATTTTTACATTTCATTTTACTTCCTTTCGGAAACTGGACCGAATGATGTATGAAAGTGTGAGGCAAAGCGAACAGGCCCATGTATAGAACAGTGACGGATCGTTTTCCGGAGGGGCTATAATTAAGAATAGGCTCATCCATACGCTAAGGCTTAAGCTTAAGAATAGGCTCATCCATACGCTTCGGTTAGGCTTAAGAATAGGCTCATTCATACGCTTAGGCTTAGGCTTAAGAATAGGCTCATTCATACGCTTAGGCTTAGGCTTAAGAATAGGCTCATTCATACGATTAGGCTTAGGCTTAAGAATAGGCTCATCCATACGCTTAGGCTTAGGCTTAAGAATAGGCTCATCCATACGCTTAGGCTTAGGCTTACGCTTAGAAATGTGCTTATACTACTGTTACGGCCCTGTTCTATACATGGGCCAACGAACACATGATCAGCCAGCAGCCATGAAATGCGGACGCTCCAGGTCGCACAACACAAATTAGTTTAAAACCGCATTTTGAGGCCCTGAAAATGGACATGTGTTTGCCATAAAATTAATATTTTTTAAATTAAATGTTGATCAAATAACCCTCTGTTTCGCGCAAATTTGTCGCTTTGTAAGGTTTCCTCCGTCAAAAATCAGTCTCTGAGTATATTTTTATGTTTGCCTAAACCAAATTTCCATCCATTTGAACTTTAATCTTTGCCGTCAAACCATCATTGCTGTCTCCCCCAGATAATTTTATAATTTTAAAAAAATAAAGTATCGATCCATGGGTGGAATTCATTGGGATCCCGTATTATCCCACTTAATATTAAACGGTAAATGTGACAGATATAAACTCGAGCAATGATTCGAGTCATACAACGTCAGTTCAACTGAATGCGCGAAAGTATTGGTTTCGTTCAGTTGAACCCAACCTGTGTTGAGCCTGTGTTATTTTTTCACTGGATCCAAAGTGAATTCCATATTTGTTCATTTTATAGACGGTGGCATCGGCTTTGGATTCGTGCGTTAGAACTCCAGTGTTTAATTGAGTGTCAATTGACCGAATATAAAGCGGTAAGTTACCATACTAGAAAATACACAAAACAGCGGCGTCATAATTTATATTTCATTTCGAACAATTGCAGTCTATCTGTAACGCAACAATCGCCAGATATAAACGTAAGTTAGAACTTATCTTGGATGTAAAAATGACCGAATTTTCGTTATTTCTATAACGGAAACGGAAACCGGAAACGGACACAGATTTTAACCGGAACCTGAAACGAATATCCGGTTACACCCTGCCGTCTTGTTCAGTTGAATGTGAAAACCCAGCCAATTGTATAAATATTTTGTTCAGCAAAACAATTTCACATCTGTTTAAGTGAACAAGTTTCACGATTTGAATGTTTGACAAACTTTTAATAGAATTGAAAACGAGTGATACTTCAAGTAGAAAGAACCCTGATACAAAGATGAACAGACGGTCGAGGTAATCACAGGCTCTCGATATTTTTGCAACCTCATCGTTTGCAGCCACCTGTCTCTCACGAGATTAAATCAAAAATCCAAAATTTGAATGATATTGTGAAATTTCGTATATCAATCTATAAGTACGGCTAAAAGCGCTTACAAGGGGGCGGCAATCGTTTCATGCAGTCCCCCTCGTGTGAACATTTTTGATTTGAACGGTTGTTCGAGGTTGTTTTGTAATGTTTACAACCGCTGTTACAGACAGATTATAAGCGTTGTTTTGAGTGAAGTATAATTTGTTCAGAGAACGTTTAATTGTTAGGTAAACATTGTGTTTGTGTTCGCCGTTTATTGATTGTTATACTCAAATTGAAATTCTGTAAGCAAATGTTGCAAAAAGCTGTTGGTATTCCTTAAAGTAGCAGTTGGTTATCTATTTTCCGACAAAGTTTACCAAAAATTTACTAAGGCTTAGGCTTAGATTTAAGCTTAGTGTTAGGCTTAGGCTTAGGCTTACGTTTAGGCTTAGGCTTATGTTTAGGCTTATGCTTAGACTTAGGCTTAATCAATTTAGGTTTAAAAAGCAAAACTTCACGAATGTACATTTAAGTTATTAATAGTTTTTTGGCCTGGAAAAAAGCCGATATATTAGAGATTTCAAAATTGATGGTGAGACGTGAGTATGAACCTGGTACATGACCCCTGACCTGTAAAACCCGTTTAAATGGCAAACCGTCGCCTATCAGCAGTCGCTCACAAGCGTTTTATGTTAACGAGGACCAACACCAGATGCGTGAGTGTATAAAGTATTGTTTACCCACGCGTGCGCTGCGCTTTAGCTGCGGAAATTTACTTGCAGCTCTGATCGAGACATTTTTCTCCACAAGTTTTCATTACCGTTACATTTTAGCACCAAACGGATAGCGGATTTGTTTTGCATCAACCAACAGACTCCAGTTGTCAACCGTCGCCAAAAAAGCGTCGATCCAGTCGCACCGTCGAGCGGTTTTTATCAATGGACCATTCGCCAACATCCAACAATTCTGAAAATACATCAATGAACATTTCAAGTGGTTCCAGTCACCCTCAGGATCCCGTCCCTTCAGAACTAATTGCTTCCTATGACGTCACCGGAGATCACACGGCGTCGCCGCCGACAGACACTCAGACACAGGACGTTTCGAGTCCAGACGTCTCGCCACGATCCAGTGTAGACACTGCGTTAAGTAGTGTCCCAGATAACGGTTATCATTCGATGAATCGTAGTCAAAATTCGCTTGATGCTGCGCAAATCAGAGATACATCCTTTGAGACGTGGTATGAAGATTACCATGGCAACTACGAAAGACAAGGGATGAAATACGGTTGCTATGGTAACAACGAACCTAAATCACAATACAGTTGCTATGGTAACAACGAACTGAAATCACAATACGGTTGCTATGGTAACGACAAATTCGGATGGAAACATGGCTGCCATGGCAACGGGGAAAGACGTGAGTGGAAAAATGGTTACTATGTCAACAATGAGAATCACCCCCTGTCTGGGGTCCGTGAACATGGCATCAATTGTGGATCGTCGTTGGAAAGCATTGGTTGCTATGAGCGAAATGAACGGAATACAAATCGTCGTTGCCATGACAACCAATCGATCGGTAGTTCACTATCGTCTCTGGAAGAACATGGCAACCGTTGCTATGACAATACTGTACGGATGCCTGATTACCATGACAACCGCAGAGATGATCAATCATGGCGCTCGAGAAATGGTATCAACGATGCGTTATGGCAACCAGCAGCGATTAACGAGCCAATACAAGATAGATATCGAATCGTTACATCAGCATCGTGGATAACACTGTCTGGAAACTCAATAAATCATGAGCCATCGCAGGATACGTTGATGATGGATCAAATGAACAAAGAATTAAACAAAATTACACGGAGTGCGTCAATGGATAGAATAAATACGACTGTTGGCAAAGACTGGCACCAACGGCAGCATTCGAACTCTTTGAGTTTGCATAAATTCCACAATAATAACAAGTTTCAGCTCGAGAAATGTGAAGACAAACGTGGAATGAAAACTCGAGACGAATCTTTAAACCGAAACATGGATTTTATATGGGACAGTTCGTACGAAAAGGTCAGAATTACGCTGCAACTGCTATATCGGGAAGGTGTTTAGTTCTATAGCTTGAGCTCATTCCAATACGTTTGGACAAATGAAAGTTCCCCAGAGCCATTTTTCATTGTTTTATTTTGACTGAAATCTTATGCTGATGGCTCCACCAAGAGTCCAGAGTGACACTTTAGAAGAGTGTGCAATCGGGTATAGTACAAAAGAATGTACCCAGCGCGCGTTGCATTTTTGGCCTACGCCCCCTCTTATATAGAGTGGGGCATTACTCTCTCCAATATCTTCAAACGGCAAGCTGTTCTTTATACCCTCCTGAATAAACAAAGGGTCAGCCAAAAACCCAACGCCCAGTGGTACATTGTATTCTATGCAGAACCTCAAAATTTGCAAACTCATGGTAAAGCGTATCATGTACTCCTGATTATACTAAGGACGTATCAAAATGGTTCGTATTGCACAATCAAACTTTATACAGATAAAATATAGCAAATGTTTAGATTAAAACGTGAAAGTCTCCTAGGAACAATAATAATTCTCGTGCAAAATTATAGGCCTTAGGCTTTACGCTTAGGCTTTGAGTTTAGGCTTCGCAGTTCTTTCGAACCTGTGCATTTTGTTCAGAAACTCTTGTGTACACAAGTCGGTTCGTGCATATTTTAGACTGCACCACGATATAGCATGGAAGTATTTGATCAATTGCTCGCAGAAGACACTACTTTCTCGGATGATTCTGAAACCCAATCCGGCTTCGATATTGAAAAGTTGGTTTTAAGCCCTGTTTTAATCTAATGCCCATATTCTCAAATGTATCTAGCCCCTATCGCCACCTGACGATAGAACTGGTAAATTTCGAACCGCCCAATGGACAGCTTTACAAGTTGTAAACGGACAGTAGAAATAGCGGAAAACGAAAAACGGATATTGAAGTATGAAAGTTTCAAAAATGTTTTATTTGTTTGTGAACACTACTGAGGCGTGCATACATTCACCGGTGTTGTAAACATTTCAAACAAATAATGGCGGATTATGCATTGAAATTTTTAAGATTTTGGATAAATTTCGTAATTCATTTTGTAGCATTGCAGCATGTATACGTGTAAACAAATTGCGAGCGTGACTTATAACCAATTTTGAAGGTAAAATATAACATAATTTCCGTTATTTCTATATTACGAAAACGGAAACGGACACTGATATTTACCGAAAACGGAAACGGATATCGGGTTACACCCTGAACTTGATTGGTTCTACCTGTGAGCAGAGTTTGACATTTGTAGCAGGTGCTTCAGTTTGGTGGTTGGAAAATCTATAAAACTGGTCATGATGAATTGCGTTCATATTTGAGAATATGGGCCCATATTAGAGGCATATAGGTGGTATCGCCCACAATTAAACATCAGTAAGGATTTAGATAGGTGAACAGCAGACCCGTAGCCATCTCACCTTGCTAGGGGGTGGCAAAAAATTTTCAGGAGGGGCATTCAGGGGTTTTCAATGAGTTACAAGTAACGTTGAAAACTTTATAGGGAAGGCCCAAAATTTTCCAGGGGTGGCTGAGCGCCCCAGGCCCCCCTTGGCTACGGGCCCGGTGGACTGTACAAAATAATTGTCTATACAGGGCGTCAAAAAAGTTTTACGGGGAGCAGGGGCTTAACACGATTGGTTGGTCAGGTACGTCCGCTTATTCGCTTTAAACCTGGACGCAACCAATTACCGATATCACCCCCATACACCTAAGGAAGGGAAACTATTATATTTCATACCTTTAAGTGGGACTTAAATTGATTCTAATTTAGTTCATGCGTATATTTGCAAAATTTGTCGTTCCAGCTTGTGAAATTTTTGGTCGAATCGTTGAGTAATTGAAATCATTCATGGTAGGAAAAATTTAATTGATACCTTAAGGGGAGGTAATTTGAATAGGCGGATTCTGATCCGCAATTTCCTGGTTCCTCCCAATTCTGCGGCCGACCGCCGGGTTATCTCGGCTAATATGCACTGGTTGCGTTTACTTAGTCGAGATAGCCAGAGGGTCATAAACGGACAAAAAGTTTTACCTGCATCTATAAAAATATTGGCCCATGTTACTTTAAGGGGCGTCCAGGTTTCTGGTGTATCTATAAAAGAGTAGGTTTAGATTCTAGATTACATTTTTTTGCTTAGGCTTAGGCTTACGCTTAGGAACACATTTTTGCAACGCTTAGTCTTAGGTTCTGGCTTAGGAATACGCTTGTTCTACCGTTACGCCTGTTAAAGTAACATTGGCCAAAATATTTTCAGTAATCTGAGCAATTTGTTCAAAACAATAAATAAATCTGCTGATGACATTGAATTCTCTCTAAACGCAATGGAAATTGATGTTAAGAATCATGATTCAAAAGATGCTACGATTATTTGCAGGAACCAAGTAAGTTTGCGTCACTGAAAACTGCGGTTCGATAGGTATAAAATAGTGTAACCGGCGTTGGAAGCGAGTCACAGAAACACTGTTAACCGCATAGGAACCAGCAGCTATGAATCTCAAGTCTGTAAAAGTGTCGGCGGATACGGCCGCTAATTGTCCCTTGTTTACGACAATATTGCGCTAATTTCTGGTTTAAAATTTCAAAATTTACTATAGTAATGTCAGTTTCCATGTAGCAAAGCATATATACTTGAAAACGTGAGAACGTCATACGGAAACTTCGAAGTAGACGCTTTTGTAAGTTATCGCAAACGGTGAGTCAAACTGACTCTCTCAGAAATAGAATAGAGTAAGCTTAAGCTGTACACAAATTTTTTTGCTTGGATTAGGCTTAGGCTTAGGCTTAGGAATATGCTAGTTCTTACGCTTAGGCTTAGGCTTAGGTTTAGGAATATGCTTATAATACTGTTCCGCACCTGTTCTTTACATTGGCCGACTTCGCTAGAGTCAAATGTGCGACTCAGTGACTCGAATCTGATTCTGTATGACTCCAATTTGACTGTTTGCGTAGTCCCGTAGAGCCTATTTCGCATCGAGTCAATTTAACTCACCATTTTTTGCAGTTTGCTGGCGGATCTATATCAAAGGCACACCGGCGTAAACAGTCCAAGGGTACAACCGGAGGTCTGCCTCTGCCTCCAACTCCGGCAGAAAATCGGCCTCCGGCTCCGGCAGAATTTTTGCCGGAGGTTCCGGCAATTTCGGTAGCAAAATTTTGCATAATTTTGCAAAAATTTATCTGTTTAGTGCGTTTCGTTTTACTTTTGTCACAATTTTCAGGAAACAATTTGCGGAATTTCTCAGAAAATAAGCGTAAAACCAAACAACTTAACAACATATTGCAGATATTGGCTAAAATTAACTATTTAACCATCATTTTACAACCTAATTTCGCCTCACCTCCGGCTCCGACTTTACACGTTTCGTTGACCTCCGGCTCTGTCTCCGGCTCCGGTATTTTTCGCCTCCGGTTGCACCCTGCCCATACGTATTTTTTTCGTCCAGGGGTGAATTTTGGTAGAACCTTGTCAACTGTATTAATAACGTTTTGAGTGCCAGCTTCGCTGCAAGCAAATGCTGTTTGACAGGGCATTGAAACTTTGAGCTGTTGGAAAATTTTTCAAACGAATCCAATTCATTTGCAGCGAAAAATTTGCATCAAGAGAAAGACAGAAATGTGAGTAACAGAATTGCAGAATTACGCCCCCCCCCCCGATAACTTCAACGCTTGTACTCAACTCGATTTCCGTTGGTTTCAATTTTAGGACATCAATACAGATCTCACTAACCTCAGGAAACTTGTCGACCAGTTGAGCAATCGTCATCGCCAATTTTCAACGCTGGTTTCCACTTGTAACAGCGCGAGTTCAAGAGTGAACGCCAACGATCTGCAATACAAACGCAGTTTAGTTGAATTTAAGTACAAAGAGTTGAGTTCAAAACATTCACAGCTGATCAATGGATGGAAATATAAAGTCTGCCAGAGGTCAGGATTTAAACTGGGTGATTCAAAGATTTGGGAAGATATTGGATGCAATAATGCCACAGCGGTTGTTGATCAGAAAGATTCTGATCGACAGAAGTCCATGTTTGATAATTGCAGGTAAGTGCATACATGTAAGATTTACTGTGATTCAGGCCCATGTAAAGATCAAGGGCGGATCGCTTTTCTCTGGAACTGGAATACAAGCGTAAGCTTTAGTTTAGACTGAATGTTTGCTTAGACTTAGGCTTTAGGCCTAGGTATACGCTCATTCTTACGCTTAGGCTTAGGTGTAGGTTTAGGTTTAAGCTCATATTACACTTAGGCTTAGGTGTAGGTTTAGGTTTAGGAAAAGATTTTTGCAACGCTTAGGCTTTAGGCTTAGGAATAAGCTAAATCTACTGTTACGCCCCTTAAAGTAACATTGGCCAATATTCAGGTAGCGATGGATCTAGGAGACTTTAGAATCGACTAATACCATTGAGATTAACAAAACTGTTGTTTGTATTCTAGTTAAACACGAAAACGGTATTAAGTTTCATTACCCTATCAGCTATACTTTGTCCCCTCTTTTAATTGGGCGCATGGTTGTTCAAAACAAACCAACCAATAGTAAAATTTTGCTAAGCCCCATTCACACGTGCACGTTTTCGCAGTGAGAACTCGCAGCTGTAACTTGCACAAAATATTTGCAGCTGCAGGATTTTTAACCCTTTCTCACATGAATATTTTCTATTTCCCCTGAAACCTACTTTTATGCTAGGATTCGAACTCCAGTGACTGAAGTGGGAGGCGTATACCATCACCACTCAGCTATAGGAGCTTGAAGCTCGAGCCCGAGGGGGCTCTCACGTCTTGTGGTGATTTAGTACTATGTATACGTCTTGCAATTGTTAAACACGGCGCGATACATACTATTTAACGTATACATATACACTGCGCTGAGTTGCCTACAGGCAACTCAATGTGAGAAGGGGTTAAAGGAACATTCCGATTGATATAATCAAACTGCAGGTTTGATTAGTTAATTACTGCTTTATGACCAAAACTTCAACGTGCAAGTTTTTGCTGCAAAAATTTGCACGTGTGAATAGCGCTTTACGGAAAATTTCACTAAAAAGGCATTTGGCTTTTTGTAAAGAGGAAGAACTGATATTTATTTCGCCTCTCCCTGTTATTCGCTTACGGACTCTTATTAGGGACACGGACTCCTATTGATTTGGACCCAAAATCGAGACCCCTCTTATCACCCCCCTTATTCGGGTCACTACAGTATAGAACAGGGCCGCAACAGCAGTATAAGCATATTCATAAGCTTAAGACTAAGCAAAAAACTAGTTTAAAACTTAGATTATTGCAGTCCCTCAAAAAAATTCTCCACAGTCGTCGTTTACAAGGCCCCAGTTCGATACAATAGGTTCAAGTGATGCATTCTAAACACATGTGCGAACCTCGGCAAAATAGTGAAGTCATGGTTTTAAGTAGGTTTTAAAAATCTAATTGAAGGTCGAAAATGTTTGTTTTATATTTTAGACCATCAAAATCCATCCGTATGATGACGACACGATTCATATTTCGTGCGTCAGTGACATTTTGCGTTCTGTTGGTTTCGTTTGCTGCGATCATTCCGTTGCCGCAATGTTGTTCAGATACAAATAATTGGGCGAAATCGTTTGATGTGAAACTTGACTATTTCAACGGACCACCTCCTGTGTGAATCACTTTAATATCAACGTTTTAGCTTCATTTGTGGCCAGTCTAAAAAATACCGCTTATTAAAGTAGTGTCACTGTTTGTTTTAGAATTTAATATTTTTGTTTTTGAATCTCATCATTATAAAGTCACCTCTTATGATATAATAAGACAATTAAGTTTATAATGTTTAGGTATAATTAAAATTTATGATAGATTTTTAGCCGAACATCGGACATAGTACGGATAGTATTAAAATGACAGTAATGGATATTGAAGCATACAACTTTTGCCCATGTTAAGATCAGTGGCGGAACGTTTTTCTGTGACACTATAATAGAGTAAGCTTAAGCTTCAGACTAATTTTTTTGCATGGCTTATGCTTTTAGGAATATGATCATTCTTACGCTTAGGTTTAGGCTTAGGAATATGATCATTCTTACGCTTAGGTTTAGGCTTAGGAATATGATCATTCTTACGCTTAGGTTTAGGCTTAGGAATATACATACCTTATACCACTGCTCCGGCCCTGTTCTATACATGGGCCCAACTTTTGAATTGCTGTTTATCCTCTAATACATTTCAAGCATATATTAGCAAAGCTTTCTGAAAATTAAAATATAGCGGATGCACCAACGGTTTTTATGACAACACGGATTTTGTCATTTTTATTTCAAATTGAACAATTGCTGCATATATCTGAGTAAACAATTGGTTTATGTACGGTTTAAATATTATTTATGAGCATAAAAATACCGGAAGGTGTTTCTATAACGGAAACGGGTATAGGTTACATGAAACTTATATCCGGTTAATGCATACCAGCACAAGTGCATTCAAAAAGTCGAGGGATACCAAAAAAATTTCATCTGAACATGCAACCATGCAAGAGTACTGAAAATTTAGGTGCACCATTATTTTTTAAACCAATTTACAATTGCCGAAGTTTGGCGACACGACATTCCTGTGTCCTTTATGGGACAGCCCACGGATAACCAGTTTGAAAAATTACATTATGCTCATATTCATTTTCTTCTTTTCAGTGAAGTTCCATTTTAATAATATTTTACATTGGTTACTTCCGGTTCCGAATGCTCAGGTCACATACACATGTTACCGGGGGCGGAATTAGCTAACTTTCGAATGATGTATTAACTGAGAGTTTTTGATGAATTTGCAATGCGTTTGATATCAAATATAAATCATTCTGCCCTTGTGCTAAGCAATGGAGCCAACTGTTGCACACGTTGCCTGTCCTCAGCTGTGTTATTACCTAAGTGCAACCGGATGTGTTACTAGCGAAATTGCCGAAACCGCCGGCAAAAATTCTACTGGAACCGAAGGCCGATTTTCTGCCGGAGCCGGAGGCAGACCTCCGGTTGTACCCTGACTATTAACTGCTAAGATACACACAAGACTGAACGATTTGTTTCTCAAAAAACTGGACAAAACCACATGTAGATTTCCTACAGCAGCATCAATCGGCACCAAAACTTCGGTTGCACTCCAATTATTAGGAACCATTTTTCGAACCAAAAATAACAATCTTTAATATAACAAGTTTATATAATATAGAACTCACCCTTGCGTTATATTACGAGCACAATCAAGCTAAATACAACGCAATATAGTTTTTTCGCTATCAATGACGTTTTTACCTTAAAGCTAAAACTCCTTATGACGTCATTTGGTTAAATCCCAATGACCATTTTAAAAAATTGAACAAACCATTTCTCCAGCGTTTTGCAATACCGATTCGTTTTCATTGCCATATCGTTAATCAACGCTCATGTTTGTATTTTAAAGCCCGAAAAAGTTTACACAAAGAAAAAAGTATACTTCTGACTTGGCAATATAGATCGACCTCACATTCGCTCGAACAATGAAACGGTTACAACTGGCGCACATTAGTCTTTGTTATTTTTGTTTACGCTTAGCTTATTAATAGGCGGCCCCTGTAAAATTCAAGGGCGCAACGTATTTTTTCCGGCCTACAATTAGGGTAAGCTAAAGCTTTAGACTAATTTGTTGGATTAGGCTTTAGTCTTCCGTATAAGCTCATTCTTACACTTAGGAATAGGTTTATATTAATATTGTTACGGCCCTGTCCTATACATTGTTCGGCCCCATAGGCTTATTTTTATGCTGACACTCAAGCTTTCTTCGTATGAATATGCTTATAGTACTGTTACGCCCCTCACAGTACCGTGGCCCATTATTGTATCCAAATTAACAATTAAAGACAAAATTTTCGCTTAAACCTACAAAATTTCACATATCAGATTCCTCAACAAGTCTTTTAATTGCTTTAGTCCTTGCAGCAGCAAGCACAATACATTGATTCGTCAGCTCAGAAGACGCAGAAATGCCGCCATGCTTCGCAAGTGACAATATACTGCCGTCGACAGTACACAACACTTGAACAGTTCCCGTGAACAATCTCGATTCTGCAAGACACGGATCAGCAACTACGACAACATCAACTCCATCTTCATTGTTCTCAAATCCAGGAGGAGTTGTACCAATACTCGATTGTCCGTCATAACCATTGATTAACGTTCCGCTGTCACTTACCAATTTCAATTCAGCCAACAAAAAACTCGATGCAGCGAAAAACGGTGCTACTTGAATCCTTTTACCATCGTCTCGTTGTTTCTCATAGACTTTAATATCCAACTTTGTTTGCCGTCCGATCACACGCGACGTTCGTGTTTCACCAGTAGCAGCGGAAGATATTGGCGAAGCGTTCACAACGTTCGATTGCTTGGCGAATTCGTCTTCCGGCAACTGGATCGCATCTTGTGGCGCTGTATCCACCATTGATACTGCAACTTGTGGGAGCGTTGTACGTCTCGCTGCAGCATATACTGCCGCAACAACTGGATCGACCAAGTTCCCATCATATGCCAAAACCATAATGTCGACATACAACGCCCAAACAAGCTGCCCACGCGCAATCACCAACGAACGTAGCGGAACCAATGCGTCACGTTTGATCAGGTCATTTAAAACACGCTGTGCTCGATCAATATCACGTCGCAAAGTGCCGTCACATGAAGTTTGACCATCACCAACACCACTGGAACCAGCCGAAGCATCGCTATTCACCAAATTATCGAGACAATTAAATTGAATGGATATGAATCCTTCGTCAGGATAATTTGGATGCGGCGACGCAAGTTCTCCTTTGATTGCAGTGATCAATCGTGTGCCACCACACTGGATTAACGCGGATCCGTGAGCGCTTGAGACAACGTCAGTTTGCAGCGATAATGGACGAAATTCGGTTAATTGACGGCCGTCGTGGCGAGTTCGTCGATCAAGAAACGATCGATGAAACGCTTCCGGGTCGAGATCGGCGGCTAGTTTTTCTCCATACGATACACTGGTTTGCATGTTCACGCTTATTTTAATACTGTTATAAATTAGCAATAAACTTCTGTAAACTCGATAGCAAAACCGGCCCATGTTACTATAAAGGCTGTCCCAATTTCCCGGGACACAAATATACCCGGAGTGCACACATATGCGCTGCTGTTTACATATGCATAGGCAGATATATTTACGTAGGATATATATATATATACACATATATATGTATCAGGGTGCAACCGGAATTCCGGTTTCGGCATTTTTCACCTTCCGGTTCCGGTTAATTTTTACCGGATTTAAAAATTCAGGTGTTATAATTTGGCCGTTTTCTTAACTTTGCTAATTTTTAAGAATCTCTTTTGAAAGCCACTTGTACTCCGAATATAAGCCAATGACTGTGGATTTCACTTCAGTCGACGACGAAAATCTAAAATACAACAAATAAAATAAATACCTATGTTCGACTAAGGTTGTTTCACAAATAATAGAGCAAAAAATACGATTACAATGAAATTTTTGGTGAAATGCATTTTCCACTTTCCGGTTCCGGTAAAATTTTCAAATTCCGGTAAATTGTAATTCCGGTTGCACCCTGATATATATCTGTCCCAACTGTCTCATCTGTCATTATAAGGAACAAATGGTGAGATTTTATAAAAAATAAGCGTGGTTGCACCCTGTTATTTAGTACGTAATGCCTGAACCTGATGAAAACCTTAATCGCTCGACAACTGAACAAATATGTTTTTATGCATAGTAGGAGCGGCTATTTACTACTTTTAAACTGTAAATTATATGTTTACTTTGATGCAAACAATATCATTATGAAAGACATTCATAGCGAAATGATACTTATTTTAATCACATAAATGATATCGGAAATTTAAACTTATATACAAAAAACGCTGTCTCGGAAGTATTAATTATGCGTAAAAGTACTTAACTTGAATTATTTGCGAATAATTTTTGGCACATGTTGAGGTTGAGATGATGTGGTCAAGGGGCCTGCTTACTCAGCCAAAATTTTCCAGTCTTCAAGTCTCAAAATTCCCCTGTCTCCGTGTAAGACAGGTCCCCACACATAAACCTATCTCCCACGCGATTTTGTTGTAGAAATCCATCCAATCATACGTCTCTCTTCCTTATACTCATAAGCAGTCACGATACACAAAAATAACCAATTACCGTTTTTAGATCATTAAAACAATAATTGCGACAAACATAACAATTGTGTGTTTAAAATACAAAACAAAAATACGCACATGAAAGCGAAAAGGTTATGTGAATATCGTCATTAAGACGTTAAATTCTTCCTCATAATACTGCCAATCCCTGTACTCGAATGACATAACCATGCGGAGGAAGACTACGCTCAATTGAACAAAATTAGCATTATGAAACTGTTTACCGATGTATCCAACAAACTTATTATTTCAGTCAACGTGATGCGTGGATGACCTACTCTGGCTACAAATTGAACTCTGGCTGAAAACTGAATCACACTACCGTATGAAGAGGCATTAGTGCTTGTAAGTTGCACAACCACAACAAAATTGTATTTCAGTAGAGTAAAATTCGATGTACGACAGATGAGGCCAGTATAAAAGCCACTAAGCCTCGAACCCGAAGGGAATAAAGAGCAATCAACTTGTCGAGTTTTCCACCCGACCCAATATAAATTCCGATTTTAAACCACAAACTGAACTCTGGAAACAATAACAAAACGGAGGTAAGTTTTAATAGTCACAAAAACTGTACAAACAACCAAATCACAATAAAGAAACAGGCAAAAATGACCACTATCCAAACTTAAACCAATAATTAAGCATAGCGACTATGTAAAGCGAGCTCTTGTGAGGTATTCAATACATAGTTTGCCAGCAGTAACAACACACCCTTTCTGGTACCACCAGCAAAAACTTATAATCATGTGAAACTAGTAGCCGTTACAGTCGAAACTTTAATTTAGTCTTATATTATCACTAATCGCTATACGCAAGGTGTCAAACAGAACTGGATTATATCGCAATCAGAACAGCAAATTTACACCGCAGTTCACAGCGGAATCGGAACTATAAATTTTCCGACTGTAATACGAATTGTAATTTAGTAAAACCAGTGGATATATTTTAGATTTCGCGTTAAGAAACAATAAGAAACAAAAATAACGATCACATTACTGGTTGTGATTAGTTCTTGATATAAATGTTGGAAAACTTGTTCGAAGTATACAAAACAGCTGTACAATAACTAAGCGCAAAGTTTTAAAACTCCAGTTTCGATCTGGTTTGCAAACTGACTAACCGGTAACCTACCCACGTTTCTATTTAAACAAATGCAGCCGTAGAATTTTTACATATTTTCCTATTCGGTCTTGGACACATACTTTGTATTCTCTTTCGAACCAAAATCCAGAATTTCGTTTCTTCCGCTATCATCAGCGTTAAGTTTCGACATTCGCAACTCGTAGTTTTCCAGTGTTTGTTTTTCGGTTTCTGAACAATCAATGCCCGGCACAGGATCGTCTAGTTTACACGGTTTTCGCTTTTTATTTGGAGCTTTCAGTACGAAACCTGAAACAAACAGATATCTGCCCGCATAGACGTATCAGTAAGTGGTTGTCAAACTAGACTTAGTAACGCAAGACTCGATGATGACGCCAACATACAAGAGTAACGCGTGATGGGTTATTTCTATGCAGACGGCACATATCATGTTGCACAGTCTTTCTTGACCACAGCATTTGCTTTTTTCCACAAACTATCGATGTCAAGATATAAAAAGCTATGCCGGTAAATTTTTTCATTATCTGCCCTGCCCACACCAGATGAGCAGTTGGTTTTAATAAACTCATCAATCATCCGCCCGTTTTGCTTACCTCGATCAAGCACAGTTAGGTCGTCTCCAGCGAACAACAAATTTGGCTTCATCCCGTTATTTAGCGACAATTGGTGTTGCACTCGAGGTCTATCAACCGCACTTTCTTTAGTACCACCAACGTCTAATCCACAAGACCGGCCGGCTTCTGTCACCTCCTCGTCATCTTTTGACTGGTTCACACTATCTATTATAGGATCAATTGGCTGAGAATAACCAGCTGCATGCGAGATATCGTTAAAATCAAACGCTTTTAATAAAATCGCCGCCGCTGTAGCTGTTGCCGTCGACTTAGCTATCGCCGGCGTCGCGACTGCGGTTTGCGGGTGACTCATAGCAGCCAAGCTTGGTGGTAGAGGCGATGGCGGTTTTCCACCACCTGCCAACGAATTGAGAATGCCAGGAGTCGCCGTCAATATCTTAACAGCAACTGCATGACTGTTATCAGTCGCCGGTGATCCTACAGCATTGTCGCTTGCAGCAGCAGCTCCTAACACTGCAGCAGCCGCAGAAGCCGCCCCAATAGCGCTACTCGGCCCTGCTGCTGTAAGACGCTGTGTTGTATTACTCAGCCGTTGACCAAGCGCGATTCTACCAACCGTCTTAAAGTGTTCGTTTAACTGCGTGAGATCACGAGCGCTATCGTTTCTGGAAATACAGTAGCAATATAAACACATTTTACTAGCACAATAAAATTTGGCATTTTTCACAAATGTTTTCTTGTTTAGCAAATTTTTGCTCAAGCGGGTTTCACAGCTCCACAGCATCTGCAGCAAAATTGTCCTGAAGGGCTATATATGGTACTGCTTAACTTAGAATAACTGATTTAATAAAACAAGCTAATAACGTGTGTTCCTACTTACCTTTGTAATACTTCAGGTGTTGGTAGCGGTAATCTTCGACCGTCCTTGCGAACAAACGGATGACATAATACATCGTCGGCACAGTAACGAAGCTTCACATCTTTGACCTAAACCAAAATAAATAATAAATACGTATATAAAACCGTGTGTGTTAATACTAGCAAACGTTATAAATGTCTGATTCATGCTTTATCTAAGATATATACCAATTTCTGCAACCAATTCAGCTTTTGTGTTTACAATAATTATAAAATTAAACCAGTTAATGTATTATTTAATTCGGCCCAGTGTTCATAATTGACAATATAGCGCCGACGATAGCCATGTCAAGTACAGCATCTTAATAAGCGCCGTGATAGGCTTGTGCTAAGTAGGCGGGCCATTTTTTTAACATAGGTTACACGTTATTTCACCTCCCGCTAAGTAGAAGGTTTAGTCTTGCTCCAGAGACGCGACTTACCAGCAAATGCCGAACTAAATCTTTTGCCGCAGGTGATATCTGTGCCCAATCTTCGTCCGGAAACGAGTACTCGCCATGTTCGATACAACTAAACAACGCATCCTGGCAGTCTGGGCACGACTCCCCTCGATCCCAGCCACAATCGGCACGTGGGCAACAGCCATAAAACGGCGGATATCCACAGAGCATTATGTACCTGTAAAAATCATAAAGTAAAAACAATAAATAATCACCCACTATTCTCAATTTTTTCATCAATTTAGTTCAATTTTTAACTGATAACGACGTTGAAAATTTTTTAAACTAAAGATTTTAATGTTTTTCAGACACTGTTTGTTGTTTAAGCCCAAAAACTTGTGGAATAGTTTGTTAAATAAATTAAATCAAATCAAAAAATCATTGAATCTTTTTGATTTTATTTCTGACATAGACATAGTGCCAAAAATGTTGAAAAGTTACAACTTGCAATACCTATCACCAAGAGTGGATGATCACTGCTTATAACAAGAGTGTGCAACTGGGTACATTCTGTGTATTAAAGAATGTACCCGGCACGCGTTCCGTTCTTGGCCTACACCCCCCTTGTTTAGGGGGTCTGTATGCACATACAAACATCTTTAGTGTGATTAAACAACATAGTTGACCCCCCTTAAACGAGGGGGTGTAGGTGTGCTTAAGCATATTTTATTGTTAATCTCTTGCTTAACCCCCCTGATTGAGGGGCAAGGTCGAACAAAAACGCAACGCGTGCTGGTACATTTAGTACAAGCACAGCCCAAACAGTTGCACACTCTTCTGCAAGGTGTACATCATCCACTCTTGCTATCACCAATTACAACAAACGATCCACATATGTGAACCAGCAAACGTAATGTAAAGTAGGGATGCGCCGGTATCAAATTTTTTGCAGATACCGATTCTTATTTTGATATTTACCCGATGCCGATACCAACTTTAGTATACCATGTACAATGGAGAGATAGGATACTACATTATTACATTATTATGTAAAGACTTAAACCGACCCTAACAATCATAAACGATGACTGTTTGTGAAAAAAGTATCGGAAAAGAATCGGCATTTTTTGCAGTGCCGATACCGACACCGACACTAGCGAAAAGTGCCGATTATTACAGATGCCGATTAATCGGCACATCTCTAATGCAAAGGTGATAAAATGACAACATTATGTTCAAATTAGCTTTAAGTTATTGCAATGCTATTGTCTTTACATGTTACAAAGCCGAAAAGCCAGCGATTTATATTTTGATACAACAGAATCAGTGTTACAGGTCTTTATCATCGATTGCTGATTACACTAAACAAATTTTGCATTAGCAGCTGTTGATTATAAAGGTTGAACAGAAAAAGGTAAATTTGTTTCTGACCCTTGGTCTCTGTTGCCAAACCACTGAGTCAAAAAAGCGAGATCAACGCCGCTCATTCGTACCACCGGCAATTGTATCGTTTAAAAGAAACTGTTCTCTGATCAAGTGAAGTTTTCATAAAACTATCCCCTTTTCAATCAACTTACAATATAACACCGAGAGACCATAGATCACAGCGTTTGTCGTACGAAAACGATTCACCAATAAATGCATTCACAACTTCAGGTGCCATAAATTCTGCACTGCCAACCTGAAAGACCCATTTAAAAATTTGCATGTTAAAACTCGGATATCACAAGTAATGAATTAACTTATCAATAATAGATTGTAGTTTAGTTTTACAGAACAAAAATCATCGCCGATTTGTTAATATTTGTTAATACAGCAAGTGGTTCTCGCCCATTCAATTTCGAAAATACAAACAGGTGTTTCCGACCTTGCTGGGTTCGGTTTATCAAATCCAAATGTGAACCTTCAATTTTTGCTGAATCTGAAACCGAATCATAACTTTTGCTGCCAGCCCGTTACCCACATGCATAAATATTAGCCTTATTTTAACCGAGCCTTCAATAAATGACACAAATTACTCATTGTCGCACTACCTAATACCCTCCCTCGAAACAAAATCCAGCGCATACGCACGCCCGTACAATTTACCGGTGATTTAAGTTCAGGAGTTGTTGCCGCGTTTGTCATATGTGAGTATGTGTTCATTTTAGACGCAAGATCTAAATCGCACAGCTTCACCGGTGACACCGAGTCTGTTCGAGAACACAGAATGTTTTCTGGCTTCAAGTCTCGATGCGCGACGCCTATGAAAACAGATATGAATACATTCATTACCAAACCTTTCGTACTAGAGATGTCCCGAGGCCGGAGACCGCAAAATACACTAAACTTCAAAATTTGTGTACCGTTTGCGTAGTGTTAATTCATTTGTTACTTGCCATATCGTGTCACACGACATTTTGCCTATGGTAAAGTAATAAACTTACTGCGTTGCGTTCGGATTATGGCTAAATTGAGCCCCGGGACATTGTTTTTCTGGTACCGTCCATGATACCGTATGGCCCCGGCACATTGTGGCCCGGCCCCAGCGCCAGGGTCCAGCCTCGGGATATCTCTAATTCGTACTACGAAGGAACTACAAATGCGGAGCGACGCTGTGTAATAATTAGCACAATAGTTTCTATATTTTCTATAAAATTAAACGTGGAACGATAATTTTAAAAGGATATATGCATACAGCAAAATCTAGTCAAGTTTCTCCAAGCAAACACAAATATACGATACCAGCAAAACTTGACAGGTCATTAGTCAATATTAATAATTAAAAATCTGCAAGCAAAGCAGTCAAACTCAGTGAAAATCAAGCATCGATTTAAGGTTGCTACAATTTCCTTTTTGCCCACGTAGGCGTAATTAAACCAGTCAACCAAGATACGGCATCGTAATGCACCAATAAATCCTTTATAAAATACCTCGGTCGTGAAGGAATCGAAGAGCTTCCGCAATGTCACGAACAACCAAACTTGCTTCATGTTCCGTAAACGAAATCCGTTGCTGAATGTGATTTAACAACGGTCCACCATGAAGTTTTTCGAATACAAGATAGAATCTGAAACAGTAACGTTATTAATTTCACAAAGGAAAACGTTGTTTAACGATTTGAAAGCTTAGAATTTTGACGCATTTAAGTTTACTAAAATTATAGGGAATTTATTAACATTTTGGTGTGACTTGCTACAGCCGTTCATGCTAACACACAACCGATGCTCTATGGTCAGCTTATAGTTTGTCTGTAACAGCGAAAAATTATTAATAGTTGTAATTATTCCAACCGAGGTATGTAAATGATTTCGCCGTAAACTAATATATAATGATTGTCAACATTGAACTAAAATTCAGTTGTAAAAACAAATGTTGTTGCGTACCGGTCACGTTCCTCAAAAAATTCAATCAATTGTACAATATTCGATTGACCAGAACACAAATGAAACAATTCAATCTCTTTGATACATCGCGACCGCGGGTGACTAGAGTTTTTGTCGATTATCTGAAACGATCATATTATTGAATTCTTGGTAAATGCAGAGCCATATCAATCGCTTCACGAAAAGAATTATGATTGTGTTGAAATTCCGTCCAACGACGTACGGATTACCGGAAGCTTAACACATGAACTGACAGTTGCAAGATTTAGTACGTTATATATCAATAATACTTGTAATATATATTTGAGCGCACTTAAGACCGGTATTGCACGCTTGCTTAAAAACAAGCAAACGGGCAAGTTATAGCTGAAGGACACAGTCGAAATCTGACTAAGTGGTATTAGTGATTACTACTTAGCTAACGTAGACAAGTACTAAGTATGTTATCTAATACCTTGTCATTTTATCATATCTTCACATACTACACTTGAAAAGGCTAAACTAGTTAAAAATATAATGTAACTGAATATGGGTGAAGAAAGTTCCAAATCGCTCACTTTCACAGCGAACTCTTCGTTTTCGGAATTGATACAAGTTTTGACCACTGCGTACGCGCCATGACCCAATACATCGTCTGTCATACGATAACAGTCTGAAAATACAACCATTCTGTTGCAAAAAGTATGTATCTAGCCAGGGTGCAACCGGAATTATAATTTACCGGAACAGGAATTTGAAAAAATTACTGGAACCGGAACCGGAAAATTAAAAATACATGCCACCGAAAAATTAATTTCATTTTCTGTTATGCAATATTACTGGTGAAATAGCCCTATTTGGAGATAGTATTCACTTTACCGGCTGTATTTTATATTTTCATAATTTATTGAAGCGAAATCTATCTTCAATAACTTATTATAGGTCATTATCATGGCAAAGTTTATACACCATACATACCAGTCGTAGTGGGACTACATTTATTGAGCGAAGCTCGAACACACGTAAGCAATTAAGGTAATATGCAAATTAGTTATGAGCTAACTATTAATTTATCGGTTTTGGGGGTTTGTAAGCAATTTCCTCAAATTCCTCGCACCCAAAAACCCTTCAGCCACCCTAATAATTTTTGGAATACTTTAAAAAGTCCTAATTTTGCCTTGTCAATTAAGTTCATATGCAAATTATCTATTAGCTAACTGCTCAATTATCAGTTTTGGAGGTTTGTATACAGTCTACGCAGATTCCTCGCACCCAAAAACTTATTAATGCTAAAATTAGATTGCTTATAACTGTAATAATTAGTGAAATATTGTGGAAAGTCCTAATTTAGGCTTAATTAATTATGCAAATTAGCCTGTAGCTAATAAATCGCTTAAAATTTTAAAACCCCAATGCGAGGTTAACACCCCAGGATAATTGGCTTTGAAACAAAAAAAGTTTATCAAAATCGGTTCAGCCGTTCCTGAGATTCTTTTCGGACGAACAGACGCACAGACGGACATCCACCTTTCGACCCCCAAGTACAAAACATAAAACGCTTCGCGAAAATTTTTATTGTTATTTTTAGTAAAATATCTTAATTTCCACCGACGAAAATTTATAGTGCAGCTAACTCTTTATATATTCAAAATTTTGCAACCCCCATGCTGACGTTTCCCCAGTTGCGAACCGCCCCCCGCACCCGGAAGATGACCTCCCAGTCCGCCGCGACCCTACGAATACCATACAATATGCGCATAACCTTCAAATTGTGATATGGTAAGCGTCGTTGATTCACTGCTCGGACGACGAACACCACAAACAGCTGAAGGAATGACGTTTTCATCAAAATTGACAACAATGCCTGTTTCATCATCCTCTGAAATAAACAAACACAGCTCTTACGACTGAGTACTTATGCAAAGAAAGATCGACAAAGTGGCAATTCCAACTTAAATTTGTTAATGCTACTGCTAAGTTGTTTATCGGAAAGCCTCCATGACATTCGTTATACATTAAGGTTGCGACCGAATATCTGGATCCGCTTTAATACACATCTGGCAATAACCGATATGCGATTCGGTATCCCGTAGATATGTATATCATTAGGATACGACCGGATACCAAAAATGCCGTAGCCAGAGCCGGATGAATGAATTGTAGGAAGCAAAACTCGCTGGTACCCGATCGCTGTTTTTCCTAGGGAATGATATTTGACGCAGGGTCCGATCGGATATTAATTTACCGGATAAAGAACCGGATATTGAATTCTTACAATAACCCTATATATACCGGATTGTATATGTTATAATAATATATATATTTATTTATTATTTTTACTGTATTTTTAGCGTGCATAATGTTTCTCTCTGTTATAATTTTTCTAATTGCAAAAGCAACAATCACCTATGTACCAAGATTAACAATCATAAATGTTGAAAATCGGTTTTTGCCGGATACTAAACCTGAACCGAATATTCGCTCGCACACCGGGTTGATGTGGTTGAAATTTTAGACCAAACATCCGGCAAGTTAGAGCAATATATGCTTACAGCTACAGCTTTAAATAATATGTTATGTATTACGAGTGCAACAGGAATTCCTGTTACGATATAGAAATTCGGTATATATTTTCCACTATCCGGTTCCAGTGATAAATCCAATATTTTTTCACCGGGGATTGCCGGTATTTTGTTTTAGGATTTCAGCATCCTAAATGGTATGTTTGCACCGTTAAAAGCAATAAAATAGCATTAAAAATGAATATTTCAGTAACAAGAATTTTTTGTTTTCGGCTCCGGTTCCTGTATTTTTTAACTTTCCGGTTCCGCTTCCGGTATTTAATAATTCCGGCTGCACCCTGGTTAGCAGATAAGCGTCGTTAACACAGATCAGCCATGATAAGTGTCGGTCTCGGTCTTGATCAATTTTTGGTAACCACCGAAAAAGTAAAATTTTTAAAAATAAATCATTTCTAATGTTTTTTCGTACGTATATTCCCTGAACGTTTCCTGTATGTAAGCGTACCGCTGTCCATATCACACTTGTCTGGATCAAACATGCCGCGCGGCAAGGGTTGGGGTGAAAATCCACCGGGTGACTTTCGTCGTAGACCATCAAAAGATGGTGATTATCGTGATAGAATCCTTCTTAGTCAGTAATCTGTTACAGTAGCAGCTGAAAATTGATAAACTAATATAACTTAATTTGCATTTCTTCTGGTTAGAAACTTATTCTAACATTTTATTCGAATTAGTAACATACTGTGATACTGTCATATGAAACTTTCAATAACAGGTCAAACGCTGCGCTGTTTGTCAAAGATCGGTTTCAGGAACAATATTGACTCCTAATAAATTGTATATGAAGCGAGATTAAAGGGTGAGCCACGAACCGAGTTGTAGGGCACGTCAGTCTAGGTAGGAATGGCCGAGAACGTCAGGAAAAACAGGCATTGGTTGGTTTCAAACAAACTTTCAAGCCTATGAATCATAAGTTGGTTAGGCTAAAGTACGAAGGTTCTTAGTCGTGTCTGAGTGCTTGCAGCTTAACACGCCGCCTCCCAACATAAAATCGATGACTGATGAATAGAAAAAACTAGGGATGTGCCGATAACAAAATTTTTGCCGATGCGGATCTTTATTTTGAAAATTTGCCGATGCCGAACCGATGCCGATTCCAACTGTAGTAAACCATGCTTAATAAACAGATAGGATACAACATTACATCAGTATATGAAGGCTTAAACCCTAACCGACATACACGATTAAAATTTTATGGGAACGGTTCATTTCAATTAATCTGTTCAAACACAAACGCAAAAGAGGTAACAGTTTTCCTGAGCACGCACACTGATATGTGCCCAGAAATGAAAGTGAACTCGATGTTATTAAGCTGTTAAACAAGCACGATTTTTACCAAATTTTGTATCTAAATTACCATTACATTATGCTTTTGCGCACACATATACTTTTCGTGCGTACGTACCTCGCTCAGCAGATGCCTTAAAACGGTTCATTTCAATTATTTTTTTCAAACACAAACGCAAGCGAGATCGCACAGAAACGAAATTGATAGCATTTCAACAGACTATTATGTGCTAAAAGTATCGGCAAAGAATCGTCAATATCTTGCAGTGTCGATGCCGATACTCATGAAAAATGCCGATTAATCGGCATATCCTAGTGCATACTGTGTAATGTTAAGTCACACGTGCACATATAGTACTAAAGAAAGATATGATGCCGGCCTCCTGGAGTATGGTAGCGCGCTTGATTCACGACCATGAGGTTTGAGGTTCAACTTCCGGCATGGCAATAGTTTCGGAGAAATTAAGGAAAAATCCAAGTATATTCGCAGCATTTCGAGGAAAGGGGTGCAAGGTTGCGCGTGTTATTTGAGTTAGTTATTCTATGCGTTGTTTTCCAGTGTGCTACGCTATGTGCTGCGTAGCTACTATGCAATGTGTATTGCGCGCTGACTACTTTTGTTATGTATTCGGTAATTGAGCGAAGCTCGGAGTTTCGCGAAGCGTTTTATGTTTTGTACTTGGGGGTCGAAAGGTGGATGTCCGTCCGTCCGTCCGTCTGTCCGTCCGAAAAGAATCTCAGGAACGGCTGAACCGATTTTGATAAATTTTTTTGTTTGAAAGCCAATTATCCTGGAGTGTTAACCTCGCCTTGGGGTTTTAAAATTTTGGGCCGTTTATTAGCTACAGGCTAATTTGCATAATTGCGAGAAATCTGCGTACACTGTTTACAAACCTCTGAAACCGATAATGAGCAGTTAGCTAATGGATAATTTGCATATTAGCATAGTTTATAAGCCTAAATTAGGACTTTTTACAATATTTCACTAATTATTAAGGTTAAAAGCAATATAATTTCAACACTAAAGGATTTTTAGGTGCATGGAATTTGAATAAATAGTTTACAAACATCCAAAACCGATAATTGAATAGTTAGCTAATAACTAATTTGCATATTAGCTTAATTGACAAGACAAAATTAGGACTTTTTAAATTATTTCAATAATTTTTAGGGTTCACTGAAGGTTTTTTGGTGTGAGGAATCTGAATAAATTGTTTACAAACCTCCAAAACAGATAATTGAATAGTTAGCTAATAGTTAATCTGCATATTAGCTTAATTGACAAGACAAAATTAGGACTTTTTCAATTATTCCAAAAATTATAGGGTGGCTGAAGGGTTTTTGGGTGTGAGGAATCTGAGGAAATTGCTTACAAACCTCCAAAACCGGTAAATGAATAGTTAGCTAATAAATAATTTGCATATTACCTTAATTGCTTACGTGTGTTCGAGCTTCGCTCAATAAATGTAGTCCCACTACGACTGGTTCCATTGTGCAATACCCGACAAGGGGGTCGTCCCGAGCGTGCAGTTCTGGCACTGACAAATCATCGTAGAATTCAGCAAGTGCTAAGTTCCACGCAACCCAGCACCTGCTTTAAAAGCAGCGTACAAAATCCTATTTAAGTTTACAGAGACTTTCCAAAAGAATGCAATTATAACATTTATATCATTACTTGTTCCGTTCCCTGTTTCATCAGTAAGAATTGGAAGTTGCCGCGTTGTGTCACTAGCTAAGTAAGGACACAATACGGATTAGAAAGCGCGAAGCCTCTAACACAAGTAGTTAATTCCAAAGCATATTTCGACGTGCTAAATACTAATCGGCACAACTGTTAAAACATCTGCTGGAAACTGGGTTAACCTCTATTGACTGAGGAAAAACTGATGTAAGAATATTCATCGAAAACGTCAGAAAAAGAAATTATATCGGTAAAAATGCTGAGAACATATTTCCTTGTATACCGGTAATCAGCCGGAGAGCACATAGTTGAAGCTAGTAGCCGTTGTTGCACCCTGGTGCATCTTTTCCAATGTTATGTCGGAGCCAAATTGCGAATTGGGCTTTTGTGATTTTGGGATATGGTCGAAAGTGGGATATTGCAATTTTGAGATTTCGGGAATAATAAATCGATGGTGGGATTTTGATATTTTGGAATTTTGACAATGGTCGAAGGTGAGCTTTTGGGATTTTAGGATTTCGGGATATGGTCGGAGGTTGGATTTTGGGATATCGAGAAAATGGTCGAACGTGGGATTTTGAGATTTGGAAATTTCGGGATATGGTCAAAGGTGGGCTTTACGAATATAGGGCTATGGCCGAAGGTAGGATTTTGGGGATTTAGGATTTTGGGAGACTGGGATTTTAGGATTTTAGGATGTGGCCGAAGGTTTGATTTTGAGTTTTCGGGATATTGTCGAAGGTGGGATTTTGGCAGTTTCGGGACTTCGGGATATAGTAGATGGTGGGATACTTAGGTTTCGGAATATGGTCGATGGGGGGATTATTTGATTTCGGGATATGGTCGAAGATGGGATTTTGGGAGTTTGGCATTTTGGGATATGGTCATCAGTGGAATGCTGGTAAAAGCTTCAGCCTGAACCTGAGCCTAAACCTAAACCTAAGCCTAAAACTGAACCAAAGTCTATTAAAGAAGCATATTCCAAAGGCTCAGCATAAAGCCTAAGCCTATGACATTTACGGTCTAATTTATGCGTAACACAAGCCTGCTCCAAAAATCAAAACCTAAACATAAGTCCAAGCTTAAAGATAAAGCATATCTGAGCCTAATGATTTAATATATGTTTAAACAAAAGCCTATTCCTAAAACCTATGCCTTAAAGCCAGCCGGCCCCTAAGCCTGTTCCATTTGCAGTCAAATCTATGTCTAAAACCAAAGCATGCTGCTAAAAGACCAAGAATTCTCTTTAAATCACAAATCCAAAATCACAAAATCCTACCACAAATAAAAGTTATCCATCTATTAGCTGGAACGATGGGATTTTGGGAGGACAGTAATGTATATATGGACTGCTAAAATTATTAGGAACAAATTTTTTTGTAGAATGATCTATATATTATTAAAAACTATGTCTACTATTTTGCTGGAACGCTGCCCAAAATACGCACATGGGGCGTTCCAACTTTAATAAATATAGATAACAGGTAGCTGAAAGAATAACCCTTTCCAGTGAACAGCATTAATCACGACAGCTTGTATTACACACAAAATTTTTCATTTCATTTAGCTAGATTCGATGAAAGAGCAGCAGAATATCAATTTAGCATGAGGAATAGGTGGTACGCGTTTTGTGTAGTGAAATATACTTAGCTAGGTCGGTTTTATATTTGTGCAATGTTAAAGTTGTGGTCAATGTGAGTTGCGGATGCATCATGGAAGCAAAATAAAACCTCATGCTGATGCTGCACATTGATAGAACACTGATGCATATGTAGTGCCTTCATATGCAGCAGCAGTAGAACATGGAACAACCAACGTACATGAGTAATGTTAAGGTTCTAAGGCAGAAAAACTTTGAAACTCAGCAGCTGATTGTGAGGCGGCGGGGCTAAATGGTAGCGCGCTGAACTGAGAATGTCAGCCATTATGGGTCATGGGTCCGAAACCTCATAAGAACTCTCCTCATTTTCAGGTGCAATAATTCAGAACTAAAAACCATCGGACCCTAGCATGCCAACTTAACACAGTGAAGTCAACGATAAGGATATTCTTCATTTGAAGAAGCTGTTCTGTTCTGTAAGATGGCAGAGTGCATATGTACGTTCTAGTTTTAACCGGGCCAGCAGTGCCTAAGTTATGGATAATCAGTGTGATAATTTGGAAGATAGAGGTAGCATCCCAAGCATTGTGTATGAAGAATGCGATACTCGTTTAATGGAGAGATCAAAGGAAGAAATACTCGCATGGCTTGACGATAACCAAGACCACGGAGTTGATTATAATAACAATTGCGACTTGTTTGATGCAGAAGTGTCTGGTTCTGGCTGGAACAACAATCAAGTGAATTCCAGTGATCATTGTCAAAATTGCATTCAAAATTACAATTCGACTCAACCGTTAAGTAATACTGTTTGCAGTGGGGTTGATATTGTTTACGCTGCTAAAGAACAACAAGATATGTATGGTATTGGTTGCAATGAAAGTGCATGTGAAACACGCGTTGCGCCTGGGCTTAGTGTTTCTGGGGCAATATTTACAAACGAAAATAGTGATTGGGATTACAATACGGCTGACGATGTTAGACAACCTTATTTTCAATTTGATGGATATCACGCGGCAACAGATCAAACGTTGATTTCATGTGAGCCGAGCAATACTTTTAACAAACCGTTTAAAACAAACTTTGCAGATGATGCGTTGTATTCGGCAGGTTACGGGAGTGAATGCGATACTTGTAGTTTACCTATCATTAAAAGTCAGTTCTGTGGTGATGGTGCAGTATTCAGTAACAGTTTCGATCCCAGTTATGGCAGCCGAGACGTTTGTTTTGACAATAATACCTTGGAGATTCGACAAGGCTCACTTCGAGCAGCAAGCTGTACGAACGGTTCATCATCATCAGCCAATGATGATAACTGGGTAATGATTGGCTCTGAAACGACAAGTTTAGGTGCTGAGGGTGAAGGTATTCAAGGGTATTGTAGCGAAACCAGCTGTGGAACCTTATACAGCGCTGACAGCCTCCAGATAGAACCCACTTCTGTATTGGAGAACACTAGTCAACCATTGGCTGATGCTGAAATCAGATGTTGCAACCAAACCAATACTGTTGATGCCATAGGAAGTACTTCGAGTGAACGAAATGTCAGTAATAACTTTTCTACTACAGCAGGATTTTTGCGCAGAGGAGTTAACGAAATGCAACGCGATGATCTCGTGTCCAAAGCACATTGTCTGAGTGAATCAGATCAGAAAATAGCTTCTGCTGTGTTTCAAGGATTTGTTCGACCAACAAAAACTAAAAAACGATATTCGGTGATGTCAAGTCAACGTAGGGCATCGGAGTCGGGTCACTCTGAAATTGCTTCGAATTTAGCTGGGGTGGTAGTGTTAAGCAGACAGGATTCAACCAGTTCAACAGGGAGTAGTGGATCATTTTGGTCCCGTAAGCGGACTCAAGGTGGATCCTCTGCTCATTCAACTGCTGGCTTGATTGCTCCGGATATTATTGTGACACCAGCGGTAACAACAGAGTGTGACATTACAATTACAGACACAACCAGTGTCAATGATCAGTGCTATCGTGAAGCTCAGGGATATTCAATGAAAGTGCCAAAACAAATTAAAAATAAGAAAAAACACCAGAATCAACAACAACAACAAAAACAACAACAACAAAAACAACAACAACAACAACAACAACAACAGCAGCAACGGCAACAACCATACCGACAACAAGAACAAACGCATCAACAGCAGTTCCCACAAGCTACGCAACAAATACGAATGAAAACAAATCTTGTATCTAACGTGGTCTCGAAGACTCGGCCGTTGTCTAATGTTTCTACTGGTCAAAACGGAGAAAATCCAGGAGTTTTAGTTAAACATTTGCAGGATATTAATTTCACTCCGGTTTCCCACGCGCAATCATTGCCGTCAGACTTGAATCAATTCGACTGTCATACTCCTGATAGCAGTAGTTGTTCTGCAAATAACGAAGTGTTTAACTTTTCGGCTGTTGCTGGTTTTACAACGGGTATTCGAATGCCGAGTTGTGCTCAAATTACAACCTCTGGTGCAGCCCTAAAACCGCATATGATTGATGTTAGGAGTCGATTGACTCCAAGTAAGTTTGATATTTAATTTTAGATACAATAATGAAAACCTGTGTGTTAGATGTGGCGTATATACCAATAAAAAAGTTCAAACCACCTCTGATTTGAAATTAGGAATGTACCGATTAATCGGTATCGGCATCGGTAATATCGGTACTTTTCGTGATTATTAGCAACGGCATCGACCCTGCAAAAATTATCGATACTTTTTGCACTTAATAATAAGTTGGAATGCTGTTAATTTCACTTGCTAGCATACAAACTGTTATAATCGTTTATAGTGGTTAGCGTCTTTAAGTTTTCGCATTTACGTATAATGATGTGTATATAATGTATCGGTATTATTATTGGTATTTGATATCAGCAAACACTTTGGTATCGATACATCACTGTTTCGAATGGAAACATGAATTGTGTAGTCATATGTGGTTTGACTACATTGTATGGTGAACTTGATTATATCCAGCGTGTGGCTAATTATTGAGAAATGTTTGAACACCTTTCCTCACCTCACATCTGAGCCCATATTCTGAGTCTCAATTGCGAATAGAACCTATAACCAGATCAGATTGTGTAAAACAGCGAGAGTTTAAATCAGCTGAGGTGTGTCTAGACCACATTACGTGCTTATTGCACCCTCCCAGTAATTGTGTGAATTTTGTCTACGCTTTTTTATATGTTTATATTGTTGGATTTTGTTTTGTTAGCTTGTCTTTTAGCTTTCGAAAACTTTTCACTGGCGTCACCGTGTCAAAGTAGTTCGATGTCATGTGTCGAAAATTGCTCAACCAAGCAAACACACTATTCGCCTAATGCTCAGTTAACAGCTTCCACACAAAGCACCACTGCTGCAATGAGTGTTCGTACTACACAACAGACTACGTACGGGATGCCTAGTTCGTCTGTTGTGACCACCGTCGACAAACTCAGTTCTGATTCAACTGGTTATGAAACTGTAAGTATTCAAGTTCCAAACATCCTAAGCGCTCAACATGATTTAGTACCAGTAGCCAGTCCTTGGGTGGCTTCCAAACAAGACTCAATGGCTTTCGGTAAGGGCACTGTTACTATTGATATTGCCCGCGATAGCTCACAGACCAAGAAGCGCGATGTTGTCATGTTTCGAAAACCTCTTCCGCCATCGTTGACAGTTCAAAATGTCCAAACAGTTCCATTTTCCGGTACAACACCTGAGCACCAGACTGTATTTAATGGTCAATCTACTGCGGATACAAATAATTTATTGAGTCATGTGTCTGTGTCAGACTTGCATCCGGTTCCTGTGGAACCCGTCGGCCGTGAACATTCAACCCAATGCGATTGTTGTAAAAATTGTCGCCACCGCATAACAGCTGTATCACAGCGGAACGACCGACCCAGTGCCATTTCTGAATCAGGTATTGCTTCTATTTTAACGACAGATGTGGTAACGTTTCGCGTGCGTTCTTCACCAACACCGTTGTTACCGATTATTCCAGTTGCCCCACCTCCGCCCCCACCGTTGGTACCTCAACGTCCGCTGCGCTTTGGCAAGGTACAACCTGGAAGTACTCCTGGCCTTCCAGATGATGGTAAAGCTTGTTTGCCGGAGATCAGTGAAGACGAAACCGAGGCTGATTACGGTAAGTCTTGGGCGTTGTATCAAGCGTCGCTTGGCAATTTGTCCCCTGAACTACGGTTCAGTATTATGGCTATGCTTTGGACACTTTCGTAGCTTTGTCTTGTGTTGTTGAGTGTTCGGTGTTATTATAGTAGCCGGGGAGAGAATATGTTACCCATCGATATAGAAATATCGATCAAAGCGTGAATAAACGTAATTTTGTACAGTGTGGCGAAAGAAAAACAATTTTTCGAAAATGTTTAAACTCTTAAAACCTCACGTTGAAAATAGCATATATTAATGATTTCCGTGTCAAACAAAATGAATGAACTAGCGCTATTAGGCGTTACCTAGTTTAATACATTAAGCTTTACCCGGGTTTAAAAATAGCGAAAAGTTTCGGAGAGAGAGAAACGGACTTGCGGGAAAACCCATGCGTTTTTGCTGGATTTTAAATGTTCAGGTGTTTAGCTGTTCTGTAGCAGATAAAAAAGACTAATATAACGGTAGTCACACAAAATGTTTTACTTATAAAATCTATTGACATTGTGGTTATCGCGGATTAGCAGACAAAAATGCGGCTAATGTGTGTTATATTGCGTTCTCGACTGTGGTGTTTTGTCGTCTGAGCGTGGACACTCGGCGACATCGTCTTATTAATACTTGGGACTCGAGTCAGAAACAATTTGAGTTCAGTGCACGTCAAAGCACTGTTAGTGTGAAAAATATGTATGTTTCTTATTTAGGAAATAAATTATTGTGCTATTACCACTATATGCCGCATTTCCATTGCGCTTTATTCTAGGGCATCGATACCAATTAATAGAAATCGACTTAGTGGATGCCTGTAACTTTGGAGCACAACATTATAGCATAAAGCAAAGTTCTTGCATTGCCTTATTGCAGTCACTTCACTTGTGATGCATTTCATATCACTCGCACTAAGTTTCGTTTGATCTGTCTTTTTCGATACCGCCTTCAATTCAACTATGAAACAATTTTGTAAATTAAACGACTTGTTTGTAGAATCAATCAGCTGGATTAAGTCTTTGCGTTTATAATGACGTCATCAGCTGGTTAAGCATCGTGTATTAAAATTGGAACCGGTAATCGGCAAATAGTTTGGTATCGGAACATTACTATTTTAAGTAAACAAACGCGAGCTCACTGTATATACGAATGACAGTTATCAGGGGCGCAGCAGCTGACCAAGAACGAAGGAACAGACGGTTGAGGCGTATAACACTGTTTTTGACAAGTCGACATATTACACGTTTTGTTTCGATTGAGCCGAGTAAAATTAAGTTTATTGTCATTGAAGTAAAGATTTAAAAATCCAAGCTAGCAACTAAGCCCCATGTATAGAACAGGGTCGGATCGTTTTCCGTTGGGGCTGTAATAGAGTCGGTTTAAGCTTTACACGAACTTTTTTGCTTAGGCTTAGGAATAGGCTCATCCATACGCCTAGGCGTAAACTTAGGCTTAGGAATATGCGTATGCTGCTGTTCCGGGTCTGTTCTATACATGGGCCGCAACTAATATCAATTTGGCAAACATATTTTGCCGAGACTCAAATACATAGATACTTCCAGTGGCGCACGAATTGGCATGCTGTTACCAGGTGTTAACATCCGGTTCCGGTTAGTCAATCAGTATCCGGCCCCGGTGGTATCCGGTGAATTAATATCTGGCCGCAGTCTGTAAGTGATTTCAGTGTTGAAAACAATGTACCCACTATGTTGTATTGCGGTTTGTTATGCACCATATCATTCTATCTCAGGTATTTTTGTAGTTTGCTATTGCACCAAAGTGTGAACGAATGTCAAGTTGCAGAATACCGGATAAGGATAGTGAGTTTTGTACCGCAACCATTGTTGTGTCAGTGTCAGGCACAGGGCTGACGCACGAATCCACGATTTGACCGAATCTGAACGTGAACCTTGCATTTTGAAAATTTCTGTTCCAGAATAGCATGCAATGACAAAAGTTAGCGAAATAACAACATTGTAATTCGACCTGCAAAATTAATAACATTTATTATTTCAACAAATTTACAAATTTACGTTTTTCACAAATGCAATTGTTTCGTGTCTGACCTCAGTTCTGAGAATTTAAAACAAAAAAATTTGATTTATATTTGAAATTATTCAAACATTTGTATGATTTAAAAATTTTAACATTATTGCCGAACATTCTAGGATTCGGGGGGGGGCGTTTTCGCAACCGTATCCAAACCGTAAATTTTTTTGACCAATCTGAACTTCTGGTGTCACCCTGGTCAGACAAGATTTGATTTTTTCAAATTGTATGGTGTCCGCATAATGTGGTTTTAGGTTGTGGTACAATTTACAGCGGCGTAACGAGGATTTCGTTTCTGGAGGGTGATAATTAAGTCTAAGGGTTGTGCTATAGTTGACGTTCGGCGTCGTCTGTCACCCGTACGGCGTCGTCTGTCACCCGTACGGCGTCGTCTGTCACCCGTACGGCGTCGTCTGTCACCCGTACGGCGTCGTCTGTCACCCGTACGGCGTCGTCTGTCACCCGTACGGCGTCGTCTGTCACCCGTACGGCGTCGTCTGTCACCCGTACGGCGTCGTCTGTCACCCGTACGGCGTCGTCTGTCACCCGTACGGCGTCGTCTGTCACCCGTACGGCGTCGTCTGTCACCCGTACGGCGTCGTCTGTCACCCGTACGGCGTCGTCTGTCACCCGTACGGCGCCGTCCGTCACCGTCCAAGGCACCGTACGGCGTACGGGTCATGGACGGCGTCGAACGTCAAAAAAAGTATTGCGCAACCGTAAAATTTGATTTGACCCTTTGCACGCTATTCTACAACCTGTAAAATTGCTACGTTTTTCGAGCCGGTGGCCCATGTATAGAACACGGCCGGAACAGTAGTATCAGCATATTCATAAGCCTAAGCCTAAGCGTATGGATGAACCTATTCCTAAGCTTAAGCCTAAGCCTAAGCAAAAAATTAGTCTAAAGCTTAAACTGACTCTATTATAGCCCCTCCGGAAAACGATCCGGCCCTGTTCTATACATGGGCCGAGTCTTTTAAGAAAGTTCAAGAAGGGAATATATTCCTTTGTTCCCGTTTTGTAGACGGTTGTTTTATATGATAGTCTTGCTTAAGCGTTTGAGCTAACGTTGATACTGGTCAGCTATAGAATTACGAACCGGAAGGTTTAACAGTACATAGTTGCAGTTTGTATTGCGTTGCGTTCAAATGTTTGCACGTTTTGTTGCTGCAACGCACAAATACTGCACCGGTCAGCAGTTTGTGTTGTATTGCAGTCCACATTCAGCATTTATTAATTTGATTCAGGATGTGTTATTATTGCGTGGGAATTTCTATGAAACTATAGTAGTCGTTTTATTTTATTCGAATATAGGATAATTTGTCACCTGACCTGTCGGCCAACAGTATCCTAAAGCCTATTGGTGGCCAACAGTGTCTTAAAGCCTATTGGTGGCCAACAGTGTCCTAAAGCCTATTGGTGGCCAACAGTGTCCTGAAGCCTATTGGTGGCCAACAGTGTCCTAAAGCCTATTGGTGGCCAACAGTGTCCTAAAGCCTATTGGTGGCCAACAGTGTCTTAAAGCCTATTGGTGGCCAACAGTGTCCTAAAGCCTATTGGTGGCCAACAGTGTCCTAAAGCCTATTGGTGGCCAACAGTGTCCTGAAGCCTATTGGTGGCCAACAGTGTCCTGAAGCCTATTGGTGGCCAACAGTGTCCTAAAGCCTATTGGTGGCCAACAGTGTCCTAAAGCCTATTGGTGGCCAACAGTGTCCTAAAGCCTATTGGTGGCCAACAGTGTCCTACAGCCTATTGGTGGCCAACAGTGTCCTAAAGCCTATTGGTGGCCAACAGTGTCCTGAAGCCTATTGGTGGCCAACAGTGTCCTAAAGCCTATTGGTGGCCAACAGTGTCCTAAAGCCTATTGGTGGCCAACAGTGTCTTAAAGCCTATTGGTGGCCAACAGTGTCCTAAAGCCTATTGGTGGCCAACAGTGTCCTAAAGCCTATTGGTGGCCAACAGTGTCCTGAAGCCTATTGGTGGCCAACAGTGTCCTGAAGCCTATTGGTGGCCAACAGTGTCCTAAAGCCTATTGGTGGCCAACAGTGTCCTAAAGCCGATTGGTGGCCAACAGTGTCCTAAAGCCTATTGGTGGCCAACAGTGTCCTAAAGCCTATTGGTGGCCAACAGTGTCCTAAAGCCTATTGGTGGCCAACAGTGTCCTACAGCCTATTGGTGGCCAACAGTGTCTTAAAGCCTATTGGGGGCAACAGTGTCCTAAAGCCTGTTGGTGGCCAACAGTGTCCTAAAGCCTATTGGTGGCCAACAGTGTCCTAAAGCCTATTGGTGGCCAACAGTGTCCTAAAGCCTAATTGGTAAATGTAAGCGTAAGCTTTTTCGGATTACAAGATTCTGTGGCGACGAATTGTCAGTATTTTATACATTTACGTATTAGGGCTGTGTCGACCGATAGGGGCAGGTGCGATGGATGAACGCAACCCTTTCGTACTCAGTCTGTAGTGAGATTGCCAACGACACTGCCTTATAAAATAATTATTACTAACAATATGCCAGTGTTATTTAAGATAAGTTAGAATCTATAATTAGTTAAGTCTTCATTAGTGATAATTAATTGACTGTTTTAAGATAAGTTAGAATCTATAATTAGTTAAGTCTTCATTAGTGATAATTAATTGACTGTTACATATTCGAAGACAGTCTGAATTAAGGATGTACCGATTAAACAGCATCGGTAATAATCGGCACTTTTTGTAAGTAGGTATCGGCATCGGCACTGCAAAAAAATTGTCGATTCTTTGCTGATATTTTTTGCACGTAACAGTCAGTTGTAATGCTATCAGTTTCACTTTTTGGCGGATTTCAGTGTGTCTGATCAAGAACCCTGTTATCTCTCTTGCATTTATGTTAGAAAAAGTTAATTGAAATGAACCGTTCTCATAAAATTATAATCGTTTATGGTCGTCAGGGTTTAAGTCTTCGCATAATGATGTAATGCAGTATCCTATCTGTTTATTACGCATGGTTTACTAAAGTTGGAATCGACATCGGCAAAAATTTTGGTATCGGTACATCTCTAGTCTGGATGTTGGTTCAAAACTATTCAGGAACGACAGAATTCGTTCCGCCGATGTCAGCTTACCTTACGCTTGGATTAGTGTGGTATATTTATTAAGTGGAATTAATTTTTTAAAATTTGTTGGGTGGGGCGGCGATATTTCTTTGCATCCCCCTTTTTCTGTCTCCGTTTCAAGGAAGGTTGGTGATGTTTAGCGGTTGCTGAAAATCTTTCGCAGCTGTTAACTCACTTGAACTGTGGATTTGTATGTTTGAATTGCGTCGAATAGCACCAGAATGTGGTATCTGTAAACAGGGATCGACCGGATATCCGGTTTCGGTTTAATATCCGGCAAAATCTGACATCAGTATCCGGTTCCGGTATCCGTTAAATCATTATCCGGTCGCGCCCTATCTGTAAGCTCAACGCGTGGATAAGTTCCCACCCCGTTTGACTAACAAGGAACTTGATGACTGGATACTAATTTAGTCATATTTTCCTGGAATTTTTCGTTTCAACTTTGGGAATGGATGGATATACTTCCATGGTCAGAGAACATTAACTCTCGATCCGACCTGCTTCCAATCAATCATGCATGTAACACTCGTTCAGATAGTCTTCCGAGAACTTTCGTACCTGTCAGCAGCGGCTTTGTGGGTATTTTTGACTGTGCCCGTCAGAGCTGGTGTGTCTTTTATAGTCATCGTTTTGTCTGTCTAGGAAGTAAAGTTGGTGTGATGAGCAGGTAACGTGGTCATACCCATTTCATTCTCGCAGGGAAATTTTAGTTTGGTTTCCAAATATATAATAAGATGAAAATTTGAGTACTACACATCACCCAAGAGTGAACTGTACTTGACGCTCTTAAAGTGGAAAAGTTTACTTGATGTCTTTGGGCCAATCTGCTATTCCAGCTAATTACTAATTGTCCTTGTCAAATTCGCTATTTTATATACTAGCAGTGTGTCCTGGGCTACACTGCTGTTGAACTGATGGACCAATCAGATTTGATTATTTGGACAGAAGCAATACCGTTAACCAATCAACGTTGGTATTACGTACGTATATACATCAGTGCCTAGGCCAATTGCTGCTTGGTTTTAATAGCAGATTGGCCTACGACATATATATATCGGGCAGTTTTTGAGGTGATTTTGGCATTAGGCAGCGATCAAGTTTGTTATGGACTGAAAATAAAAAATACAAAATCCGTTGTGACATTTTGACATAAAGCGGGGTTCATCGCCACTGACCCATTTTTGTCAAAAATATTGAAATCTGTCTGCGTTCAAAATAGAGAGTTGGAGCGACCGGCGATTGGTTACTGCGACAGAATCGAGCTTGAAGCCGGACTCAGTCGCTATGAAGGATGGGTACTGTCGCCTGTACGTAAAACCTCACACTAAAGCAATTCGTTCTTGGGACGGCTAAAATTGTTGATAATGTAATAGGCTTGTGGACTGGTTTTATGTATGAGCCGGAAGAGCGTATAGCGTGTGAACCCTGGGTGCGGTAGCTGACCAGTGACCACTCTGGTAGAATCTGGTGACGTTGGGTAAAGTTCAGAGACGTGGCAGCCTTTCTGAATGGCCAATTGGATGTACGAAAGATACTCAGGTTCTGGAACTGTGGGGAAATTACAAACTGGCCGTGCTTAGAGACTTTAGAATCCACGTTATAGTTGAAGGTTATTATCATCGAGTGAGTGATTCCAGCAGAATCGGTTTATGTTTGCTCCAGCGAAATTCGTTTGCAGGAATTCCGGCCGGAACAGGACTTGCGGTGTTTGCGCTGCGTTGTACCGAACGCCGCTGGGTGCAACCGGAATTGCGATTCAGATTACAATTTTGATTCAAAACGAGTTCCGATTCCGGTTGCACAATCAATCGTAATCGGAATTGTGAAATTTTAATTTCAATCCTAATTGTTGTAATATGTTGCATAAAAATTCTGTATTATTTATCTATTAAATTGCTTTCGATGAGTTAACTTATCAATAATTGATTGTAGTTTAGCTTTACAGAACAAAAATCATCGCCAATTTGTTTTATGCGACGTTTTTGAAAATTGTTACCAGCCATCAGACACCCAAAATCAACATTATATTTTTGTCAATACAAATTATCCGTACAGTCTCAAAATTTCTATTCCGATTTCGATTACAATTCCGGATTCCGGTAGAAATTTGCTCTTCCGATTGCGGTATAATCCAGTTCCGTTATGCACCCTGCCGAACAGGTATAAATATTATTGTTTGATTGAGTTCGAAGGCTTAAAAAGTTGACTGCTGAAGTAGCACAGAGGCGCTTTTTCTGCTTCAGAGCTGTCGTTGTGCACCCCGGTTTCCCTGATCTGTAGCCGAGACTGTAAATATTGGCAGTTTGCTGCGATCGTTTGTAAGCAATTGTTATGGAGTTGAAGCTTATGTAATAGTCTCAATTACTTGTTTACTCTTTGCGTTTGTTGTTGTTGTTTTTGTTATTGGAGAGTCAAAGTTGTAGTTGGCTGAGTACCGATTAGACGGAACTTATGTTGACTTAGAAAACAGACGGAGATTACTGTTGTTGTTGTTGTTGTTGTTGTTGTTGTTGTTGTTGTTGTTGTTGTTGTTGTTGTTGTTGTTGTTGTTGTTGTTGTTGTTATTGTTGTTGTTGTTGTTGTTGTTGTTGTTGTTGTTGTTGTTGTTGTTGTTGTTGTTGTTGTTGTTGTTGTTGTTGTTGTTGTTGTTATTGTTGTTGTTGTTGTTGTTGTTGTTGTTATTGTTGTTGTTGTTGTTGTTGTTGTTGTTGTTGTTGTTGTTGTTGTTGTTGTTGTTGTTATTGTTATTCTTATTGTTGTTTTGGTTGCTAATATGTGCACAGTTATATATCAGTTAGAACATGAACAAGAATTGAATTACTTTGCAGGAATTTCGACCGGAACAGGAAATCCGGATGAACCCTGATATACATATATATATTATGTGACTGAAAACTGTTGAAATATTTTTTCTGGTAGCCCAAGTTTTCAAAGATACGTTTTTTCTAAAATCTTTAGTTTTGTCAATTTTAAGGAAACGCCAAATAAATGGAAGTTTGAAAACTGCATACTTCACACTGTTATGGGCCAATGTGTTACAGGAACCACCGTGTTTACGATGTAAGCATGTGAGATATGCTTGTGCTGGTGCATATGCAATAAATGCAATGCACATTGTGTTGTACGGTCGACATATAGTCGATGAAAAATGCAGTTGGAGAGGCGGGCTACGTGGCGCAAGGATCCGTAGGCTGAGAGTTCGATCGCCGCTCCGGAATCCCGCTTCTCTAGCTGCATAGTTGAAAGGTCTGATGTCCCGGTTTTTACCTTGACTGACATACGAAAATGCTTTTCCGAGAGTTTCAATTTTTCATGATATTAAAATTTGAAGACAATATAATCGCCGTTGGTATGAATTCAATCGTTGGGGTGAAATTAACCGTTTTATATTTTGGTGTCGACGTCTCATGAAAACTTAGGGTTGCGCTATGCTCGCCGCTGGACGCCGGCGGGCCACACGAAAGCGAGCCGCTGCGGGGTATCAAATTGATTTTGCGTATACTTTTGTTAGCAACGCAATACTGCGTGGTGTGGCGTCCAGCACAGCAGCAAAGTATAGCGCAACCTTTGTTGTTAGCGGTGTGCCGATACCGAAATTTTGGCCGATGCCGATACTCACGACAAGTGCCGATTATTGCCGATGTTGTTGCCGATTATTTAGCGCATTCCTGCTTAGGGTCGTGCTGTATTGATTTTGAGTAATTTTTGATGCTGTCTGGTAATGCACATGAATTGCTGTATTGCACTGCTTAGCAATTTGTAAACAAAACCTTTGTTAACTGGCGCCGTCTTTGCGGCAAGTCTAGCGTCAGCCTGAGTCGTCAAAGCGAAGTGTGTCCCAAGAAGTTTTGTTTGTAAAAATTGAAGCACCGTTTGTTATTTGGGCGTTAGTCTTAGGCTGAAAATTTTTTTGAAGTTTCTTAGTAGAGTAGATCGAATGGACCCTTCTTGTTGTTGTTGTTGTTGTTGTTGTTGTTATTATTATTATTATTATTATTATTCTTATCGTTGTTATTATTATTATTATTATTATTATTATTATTATTATTATTATTATTATTATTATTCTCGTTGTTATTATTATTATTATTATTATTATTATCGTTATTATTATTATTATTATTATTATTGTTGTTGTTGTTATTGTTGTTAATAATGCTTTTGCTCATTTTCACGCTGACCCATGTTACTTTTAGGGGCGTCCAAGTTTCTGGTTGGTCTGTAAAAGAGTATATTTAGATTCTAGATTACATTTTTTCTTGCTTAGACTTAGGCTATGGCTTAGGAACACGTTTTCGCAACGTTTAGGCATTGGCTTAGGAATACGTTTAATCTGCTGTTACGCTCCTAACAGTAACACTTGGCCCGTACGCGTATGCTTAGGTTTCAGCTCAGGTTCGTTATATGTGAGGGGAGTTTTTAGTTGGGCGGAAAGTAAACAAGTACCCAATAGATCTACGTATAGGTATACATGCAAGTTGGACTGCAAGATAAATATATACTTAGTCGGTGCAGCGAAGAAATGACTATAAGTTTGCTCATGCGAACACAACGCACAATTCGATAATTGCAGCCTTTTGGACGAAGCGAATCTTTTAAGCTTTGTGGTATAAAACCGCCAGCGAAGAAGACTCTCATATCTAAAATTTGTTGAGTCGAACAAGAATTAAGCTTGACAGCTAAAGTTAGTGTTCAGGTAACGATGACAGGAGACAGTGGCCAGGAGTGTAGCGAAGATTATTGCATTACAGGAGGGTGTGATCGCATCATAGCAATTTTGACCAATAGGATCAAGCTTTATTCTAAATAACTCCTGTTATGTTAAAAGTGTTGTTTTGTTGGGTGTCTTGAAACTTTCGAGAGTAGATATTTTACCCCGTTTACCTATGTCGCCTCCGGGTACTTTTAGATATTTCTAGCTCGTCGAGTCGTTGCACCTGAACAGAAAAGTTATTAGCGAAAATTGTACCACAGTGAACGTACGTATATTGCGATGTGCGCACGTGGGTTGTTGTGCAAACCCATGGACAGGAAACTTTTAATTGGCAGGTTCTTTCGTAGATGACGACCGAAGCAAGAAATAACTCAAGGGTCTACGCGAGCATGAATGGTCAACGATGGGTGGGGGGGTGGAAGCTCTGTGTTCATCCGTATAGTCTAACTGGTGTTTAGGATGTCTTTCCGTATGTTTACATATGGCCGTGGGGTCAGAATTAATTTAGCAACAAAGGACGAGGCGACTTGGTGTGATTTTAAAGTGGATCCATAATTACGGCTGGGGACGAATTTGATCCCGGGGAGTTAACCTGTGTATGGGTGCCGGTTTGCTGTGAATATGTGTCTTCTTGGGCTAAGAGTTGGTCGATATATGGATTGCTGAACAGTTTAAGCACCTGTGAATATTTTCAGTTAAATTTGTGGACATTCATTGGATAATGGATCTATTTTGTATGATGGGGGAACAGGGATGGTTGTCTACTATCTTAATGCATTTTATGTCCTTTGCAATCCGTATAAAACTGCCATTTCTAAGTTACAAACAAATCGTCACTTGTTAGAGATGTGGCGGTACCAAAATTTTTGCCGATGCCGATTGTTATTTTGAAATTTTGCCGATGCCGATTGTTATTTTGAAATTTTGCCGATGCTGATTCTTATATTGAAATTTTGCCGATGCCGATTGTTATTTTGAGATTTTGCCGATGCCGATTGTTATTTTGAGATTTTGCCGATGCCGATTGTTATTTTGAGATTTTGCCGATGCCGATTGTTATTTTGAAATTTTGACGATGCCGATTGTTATTTTGAGATTTTGCCGATGCCGATTGTTATTTTGAAATTTTGCCGATGCCGATTGTTTTTTTTTTGAAATTTTGCTGATGCCGATTGTTCTTTTGAGATTTTGCTGATGCTGATTCTTATATTGAAACTTTGCTGATGCCGATTTTAATTTTAGTACGCTATGCGTATAAACTGATAGGATACTACATTATATCATTATATCAAGACTGAAACCCTAACCATCCTAAACGATTATAATTTTAGACGAACGGTTTATTTCAATTCTTACTGCTTTTATTTGTTGTTGGAACGTAATATTGGTTGCGTTTCTGAAACTTTGCTTCAGTGCGATTTTATAGTTGAGTATTTGAGTTTGATATTCAAATACTTAAACAATTTATCGTTAAAAGCGTACATAAGTTAAGTAAATACATACTCATGTAATTAATCAAATATAATGAATTACACACTAACAGTTATGGCATACTATTCTTGGTTCAGTTGAAATTGTAGATAAAACTTGGTTAATATCAGGGTTCCAATCGGAAGTAAATTTTGTCGGAAGCGGAATCGGAATCAGATTTTTTTGTCGCAACCGGAATATGTTTCAGTAAATATATCAAAAACTAAAGTGTATGACTTTTGACTATTTGTTGAAGTATGTTTTTCGGTATTGTTTACAGTTTCAGTAAAAATTGCTTGTATAGCTAACTAACTATATTAGCGATCTACTAACCTGTAAAATTATGGTATTAATGGATGCCTGCCAATTCTAAGAGCAGCCTGTCAATTCTCAAAGCACAGGAACAACTTGGCCTTAAGTTTAAACGCAGTTAAGCATTTTATTTTGAGCATTTCGAAACTTTAAATATGAAGTCGTATGAAAGCATAAATAACAGGGCCCAAAATTTTGAAAGTTAACCAATTCAATGGAGCGTCGTTTTCACTACAGTAAGGATACTGTTGAACCAAATATCGAGCTATATTCGAGAACTCGTAGGACTAACAGCACTGCTTGCCGCTATGAAATAGAAGTTTAAATTTAGTATTTTGTAATTCGTTTAAAGGTAGAATTTAAAGTTTTCAATTGCAGTCACATTTTGACAATCAGCGAAATTACTCTGCTACTGAGAATACTTAACAAAAACAAACAGATTTGAAAAAAACGAAAATCCAGTAAAATTTAAGTTCAATCAGCTTAAAAACTCATACCGAAAAATCGAAATTCCGGCATCAGAATAGAAGCCAGTCGGAATCGGAATCCCATGTTTTTTTTCGGAATTTTAGCCAGAATCGGGATTCCGTTGGAACCCTGGTTAATATATAGCAATTCTATGGCTTCTTTGTTATGGTTCATGAAGTTAAGAACTGGCGCTGGTTCCGTACGATAGTGTATGGTGACGGGCAGCGGCGGACGGTGGCTGACGGTCCCGTACAATAAATATAGTGCGACCATTAAACGTAAATTTTGCTTTGATTTAAGTAGCGGCGAAATGCAATCTGTACTAAAAATTGTTGTACTGCAGAAACAACTGTTGACAACCGATGAATTTGAGTGAAATTATTGCAAAAATAATTAATATTTTAAGCTGAGTTGATAATTTTGACGTGAACTTACGTGTATTACACGTCTAATTACCGTATATATAATATGCTAAAATAGCTCAAATGTTGTGTTTTCAATACGAAAGTCTAACAAGCGAAAACAATTACAAACGTATGTATACACGTAATTACTTCAATACATTGGTGTATGGATGGGAATTGGAGAACGGCCGGAACATTGCGGTCGCCGGCTTGGGAACTGACGAATAAGTTCGTAGTTGACAGGAGACAATGGAATCCATGAAAATGGACAAATCGCCGTTTGATGGGATGCGTTTTGTAATGGTTTTGTGAACGGAAGCGCAAAGAGATAATATGAGTTGAAATGAGTTGTTGGAGTAATTATTGTTTGAACTCGATACTGCTCGATGGGTTCGCGGGTCTCGAGTTCACAGTTTCAGAGTTGAATTTTGTTGTTGATATCGAAGCTGGTTTTGGTCAAGTTTTGTACACTGGCAGGTGTAACAAACGGACATATCTGTTGTAATCAATTTGATGTGCGACCGGAGTTTTACCGAGTTATGGTTCATATACTTTTTTAACCGAAAGTAAACGACATTTATCATTTTTGTTCAACACTTTTTAGCCGTTAGAATGGTTTCAACAGGAACTACGTTTAATGAGAAGCAGGAACACGAAGCGAATTCAATTGTACCGGAACAGGAATTGCAAATATATATATATATTTATATATATATCGGGGTGCAACCGGAATTCCGGTTCCGGCATTTTTCACCTTCCGGTTCCGGTAAATTTTTGCCGGATTTAAAAATTCCAGTGTTATAATTTGGCCGTTTTCTTAACTTTGCTAATTTTTAAGAATCTCTTTTGAAAGCCACTTGTACTCCGAATATAAGCCATTGATGGTGGATTTCACTTCAGTCGACGACGAAAATCTAAAATACAACAAATAAAATAAATACCTTTGTTCGACTAAGGTTATTTCACAAATAATAGAGCAAAAAATACGATTAAAATTAAAATTTTGGTGAAATGCATTTTTCACTTTCCGGTTCCGGTAAATTGTAATTCCGGTTGCACCCTGATATTATTGATCCACGGAACTTATAAAATATGCTGTCCATCCGCTGTTATCCGTTTTTATTAAGCCAGTTGAATCCAAATTCTACAAAGACAAGCGTTGAATAACAGTTTGAAATATGACAAATTTGCCGGCCGAAACACAAAATTGTGACAAGAAGAAGCTGATTTTCAGTAATTTTTTGAGACGTAAATTTTTTGTATTTCGTAAGCTTTAGTCTTGATAATTTGACACGAAACCGGAAAAATCCGGCTGAGGCGACTTTTTTTACACCCGGAACAGGAACAGGACGTGGAATTGAATTTTTGGTGGAATTCCGATCGGAATGGGAATTATTAAAGTATGCATATTTATTCAACAGGTTTTTTTGGCAGCGGTTGTATAAGTTCCTAACAGGTTCGTTCGTAGACAGCTCAAACTGCTGGGGGGGAAAGAAATATTGGTGGGGTATGCGGTTGAAATAGCAAGCTTATAAGTGGGTCTAAAACATTTCTGTGGGTAGCGCAATTTTTCCGGGGGTGCGGCTGGCATGTGGCATGTAGTAGAAAACGTTTCCAATTTTCAATTTTTAATTTATTATCATTATCGTAGAATTATAATACAGATTAGAGTTGGCCCCGGGGCCAGGATTTTTTACCGGACCGTGACCAGTACCACCTGGTGCCAGGTTAGAATATGTAAAGATACCTAACCAACATGAGATAATTTATGCCGGAGGTTCCGGCAATTTCGGTAGTGAAAATTTGCATAATTTTGAAAATATTTCTGTCGGGCGCGTTTACTTTTAACTTTCGGCACAATTTTGAGGCAAAAATTGGCGAAATTTTGTAAAAAAACATATGCGTAAACCAAACGTTTTGACAACACATTACACACATATTTGTAAAAATAAGCAAATTACACATCATTTGAACAACCTAATTTCGCCTCAACTCCAGGGTTTCAGCTCGGATTCCGGTAAGTTTTGTTGATCTTCCGTTGCGCCATGATTGGCTGAACGCATCTGTGCGATGTTTATTCCAACCGAAATGGAATACATTTTGAAATTTGATTTCATAATTAAAATGGAATTTAAAAATTTGAAAAAGCGTAGAAGTTTTCCGATTTTAAAACAAAATATATACAAACTGTAATGTTTTGTATATATGTTGTATTGTTGCTGTTTTTTTTTGGTTTATAAAGTGTACTGTAATTGGCGTGGTTGATTATTGTATTTGAGACTATGGCTGTGTTTCAGAAACCCTACGATTTAGTGCTTAAGTACAAGCGAAGTAATTGCTTAACTATTTTGCCGTTTTTAAAACGGTTATTTAAGTTAAGTAAATACTTAAGTCGCTGGCTAAATTTGATGTATTACAAAGTAATCGTTGAGGCATAGTAACCTTGCTTTAGTTGAAATTGTAGACTCATGTGATGTCTGTTTAAATAATATTTTTAAACAAAAGTTTTGTATATTTTTATCTGTTCTGAATTGCCGTTTCGTACCATTAAATTAATAAATCGGTGCCAATATTTATTTTTTTACTTTATTTTTCACTTGGCTACTGGCGCCTTACCCTTCGAACAGGCTCGGGACAAATCCCACTGTCTCAAAACATCCTCAGTACAACCCTAACTCAAAGCTAAAGTGTTGTGTTTAGATCCCGGGCAAACCGAATAGACTGAAGAATTTTTTAACGTAGCGTAGACGTTATTAATGCGGATGACCCATAATTTTTAAACGATGCCTTAAATATTTTAAACGCGAAATTACAACTCTTTGTGCTTTGTCGCAATAAAATCAAAGTGATTGGTGCTTTCTTTCAAAAAATAGAATTTTGGGTAACCGGAGGGGTCATTCTGTTTCTCAAATCGCTGTATAACCAGGTCGCGGTGCTCCACGATCGTACGGTGTCTGTGTTGATAGGCGAAATGCGCAACTACTTCCGGGCCAAAGCTTCGATCTAAGGAAAATTTTTTGATTGCTTATTACTTTTTCACCTCTGTGGTCTCGGATTGCAAACTACCGAGACTGTCAAAAAGCGAGACTTGCCGAGACCGGCCAAATCCCGAGACTTGCCGATATCGAGACCGCCCATGCCTGCCGGTGGTACATTTTTTACCATGCGCGACCCCAAGAGTTGCACACTCTTGTTATGATCGACTCTTGCTAATATCTTGAAACGGTGTCTATTGTTTGTATTTATTTTGTGTATTGATTTGATGTTGATATGTATATGTATATATATTTATATATATATAATATAATATAATATAAATATATATATAATTGTTTCTTGTCTCATTGAAAACAACAGTAGAAGATAATATGGGTATCTATAACGCTCTCAGGGGTCATTGAACCGATTTTGTGGGTTTTGAATTGAAGTTTTGTGTTCGTTTTGGATGTGAGTTCCAGCCTCTCTCTCCCCCCAGTTTGTGTTACATATTATATATTATGAGATGATTGTATATAGGTATTTATACACATAAATTCATAATAACGTTTGACTGAGGTAGTATATATGTATATATACATATATACAATATATGTATGTATCTATCTTTATATAAGTATATGTTAATTGCGAGCACATGAAACAACTCATCGTTTGCTCTCTCTGTGTTTTGAAGTTGAGTTGTGATGATAGGTTTGAGTTTGACTTAAGTTTGTAAATCGGAATTTATTTCTAGTCCATCGCCAGCGGTGAAGGGTGTTGGAACTATGCACGATTCGGTTTAAAAAGTTTTGGCCAAAGTCAAGGGTTATGGACCACACTGGGAATACAACCTCGGATCCACCCCTTAAAAAGTTTTGGCCAAAGTTAACGGCCACACTGGGCATACAACCGCGGGCGCACCCCTTAAAAAGTTTTGGCCAAAGTTAAGGGTTAAGGACCACACTGGGAATACAACCTCGGATCCACCCCTTAAAAAGTTTTGGCCAAAGTTAACGGCCACACTGGGCATACAACCGCGGGCGCACCCCTTAAAAAGTTTTGGCCAAAGTTAAGGGTTAAGGACCACACTGGGAATACAACCTCGGATCCACCCCTTAAAAAGTTTTGGCCAAAGTTAACGGCCACACTGGGCATACAACCGCGGGCGCACCCCTTAAAAAGTTTTGGCCAAAGTTAAGGGTTAAGGACCACACTGGGAATACAACCTCGGATCCACCCCTTAAAAAGTTTTGGCCAAAGTTAACGACCACACTGGGCATACACCCGCGGACCCGTGTTTCGCTCGAGTCGATGATCGTGCTACCAAAATAACGCCGTGGTCGTTTGTAATAACTTCGTATACCAGCGTATGTGCACATGTATGGTAAATAGCGCGGGTTGATCAAAAGTGAGACATGCTTGTCGTCGGCTGTATGCGGGGTCGATGCATATATGGTCGATCAAAAACAGTAGTGTCGAGAGTTGGGCGGCGACACAGTTGCAGTGGTCGAGTGTTCGCTTTAACGATGTGTAGGTTTGAGAGTTGTTCGATCTTTGCCTCTGTAGGCGTGGTTTTCCAGCTGCTTAGTTGAAAAGTGCTGAAGGTCTGGTGTTTACCTAGACCTGACACGGACCAATGGCTGGTATGGGCTAAGAGTCGTTAGTCGCGTAGTTGTCTTGCGAGTATGTTCAGTTGGGGGTTTTTAGAGATGTGCTGATACCAAAAATTTTGCCAATGCCTTAACTTTAGTACACTATGCTTAGTAAACAGATTATAGCATACTACATTACATCATTATATGCAGACTGAAACCGTAACCATCATAAATGATGATAATTTTAGACGCATTTCAATTCATTTTTTCAAACACAAACGCAAGAAAGATATCAGTTTTCCTGACCGAGTACACTGATTTGCGCCCAGAAATGCAATTGATAGCATTCTAACTGACTGTTATATGTGAAATAAGCATCGGCAAAGAATCGGCAATTGTTTTACAGTACCGATGCCGATACTGACGAAAACTGTTGATTATTACCGATGCCGATTAATCGACACATCCCTAGTTTTTATGCTGTTAACCTCTCTACCATCGGTTGCAAGATTACTTTTAGCAGTTTAAAGTCAAATTTTGGTAGAAGCTTGTGAGTTAAGGCGCTATTGTACGGCTGGTAAACGTGTTTAGAAGCAATTTTAGCAGGGTCATTGATGAAGTTTTAGTTTAAAGTTTGGGGTTTGCGACAAATTTTTGAAGGTCTTAATCGTTTGTCAACCGCTAGGTTGACTAAAATCATTGACATCAAATGTAGCGAGCTAAGGCGTTCGTGTCAACATCGTATCTACGCACTGTGTAGATATAGAGTACATGCTAATAAGGAACAGACAAATTGATTGCGTGATGCTAATAAGGAACACAGACTGGCGAATTTGTGAGAAACTTATGCTTGCAAAAAGCAATCCGAGAGTCTGTTTTATACCGTTGCATTGACAATTATTCGCTCTATCGAACGATATAAGTTTCGCAATCTTTGATGTACAAACTGCACCAAAAAACAAACAAAAACCAAAACATTTCTTAGTTACAGGTAATAACGCTAAATTAAGGCAATGATACTCAGATTTAATTAATAATTAACAAACACACGAAATTACATTTAGGGAACAGTTCAATTTACTGTAATATAAACGCTATTAATAGCTGTTTTTTTGCCTATTAAGTAAGCCATGAATGTATTAATTCGTATTGAATATCGTTTAAAATGCTTGAATCGCTTTTCAAGTGCTGTATGTTCACTCTACTTTAAATTTTGAATGTATAACTCGTTAGTATAGAGATTATTCAAAATTTGGCTGGTTCGGCATACATTGAAAGTAAAATTAAAGTTTTTATAGTTACTTTAGAAGCGCACAATATGTGAACCTAATCACACCGCAAGCAATCGTTGCTTATTTGCCAGTCTTTTCCGTGTTTTTCTGTTACATCAGTCCAGTCGTGACCTCAGCGATCGGTGTTCACACCCAGTTACCCCGGTGGTGTGTTTTTTGTTGGGTTTTCTACGTAATTCTGAACCATATAATGGTTTTCCGGGCTTGTAAGATGCTACGTCAAAACGACGGTCAATGTTGGGCAATAACTATTTGTGGCATTACCAATGGTGTCCAAATAGTCAGTATTAAATTTCACTAGCGAGGTAAATTTATATTATTTTATAAGCCTAAAATAGGTTTTATGCCATGGTATACAGGGATTTTATGAGCAGCGTTCGTTTGATGTGTATCGCATGATAAATAGGTAATATTAGGTCGAAAATTTGTCGTTTACCACTTGTAGCTTGTGCCTTAATTTCCTGGTTCCACCCACTCGTTAACTGCCGGCATTTATATACGATATATATTATGCTAAGCGTTATAGTTTTTGTTGCTAAATATTTATACAAGTTAACGTTGATTAAAAGTGAAGTATATTTTAGTGAAATTGCCAGCGAAATGAAAATTTGAAATTTTGAACAAGTAATAAAAGTGTTTTTTTTTGTTTTGGTTGATGTTTGATGGATTTGTGGACGGCAGCGATCCAGCCAGCCAGCCACGTCGCTGTCAAGGATTCGCTGATTGTTTAAATATTTGGATTCTGGCAGTATAAATGTATAAACGTTTATAGCAGGGACTGTTGCAACGATTTCGGTTCGGAATCGGATACGTTCAATTGTGATAGTATTTTTTGGGATTTCTAAATTTTCTGAAGGAAATTGTGAAGTTTGTTAGTTTTATGTGTTTTTTGGGAGGTTTTGAGAAAATTCGATGGTATATCTGGAGTGTAAAGTGTTACATAGTTAATTTTGTACGCCCTCCAGGTGTATATAATAAATAGGTAGATATATTATATATATTTTATATTATATATATTATATATTATATATATTATATTATATATAATATATCTATTTATTTATTATATATGTATATATATATTGTTCGTGGTATTTTAATGAATATGTTTTTTATCAGATGGCTTGTGTATAATATTTGAGTTAAAAAATTTAAAGACATTCGATTTAAATTGGGGGTCATGAGAGCGAAGAGAGAGAGAGACAGAGTAACGTTGTCTCGTTGATGAACAGTTGCAATAAATGTTGCGAAAAATTTAAAACGACACTGTATCATAAGACCTGACAGCTGCTGATTGGTTGTAACTGGATTCAGTGTTTCAAATTTGCGATGGTTTGGTTTTTGGGATTAACAAAAATTTTGTGAACGCTGACGAATAGCAGGTGATTTCATTGGACTGGTGATAGGTACTGCATAAAATATACAACACGGATGCCAAACGCAATGTAGTTTAGTCAGAATTGGCCAGAAATGGAAATTTTTGAGACTCGCCTAAGCTTAAGCTACAAGCCTAAGTGGAATCAGAAATGGAAATTTTTGAGACTCGCCTAAGCTTAAGCCTAAGCCTAAGTGGAATCAGAAATGGAAATTTTTGACACCCGCCTAAGCTTAAGCTTAAGCCTAAATGGAATCAGAAATGGAAATTTTTTTAGACCCATATATGCTATTTTGTTTCGTGGCGAGTTTTACAGTAGATAATTTCGGTGATATTACTCTTTTACTGTATACATTTTTTACTTTTTCACTGTTGTTACTTAGTCATCATATATATCTGTCGCAGCTCAAGTCGGAATTCAGCCCAATCCCGAATTGGGCTGGTCCAGGGCGTAATTACGACTTGGGCTGGCCAACGGCGGTATCATGTCTGATAAAGCTGCGCGTTTTTTTTGTTTGGTTACTAGATAGTCGTAATCCTGCTTGATTTCACTTTGCTCAGTGAAACAAACTGTTTAGTAGCCAACAGGTGGCGATTACTTAGCCAATCAGAAAAAAGTATTCGCATCGGCTAATCGTATTTGAGTATGGCATTAACGTAGTAACCAGTCACAAGGCGTGCACTTGACGCATTGAAAGAATTACGCCGCAGACTAACCCAAGTCGTAACGTCCTGGTTTAAGTCCAATTTGCAATCTGGCTCAATTACGACTTTGGCTACAACATACATACTTATCACGTATATCGTGGATCATGACGATAGCAATCTTTACGTGTTCCAACTTGGTCCCGGTCAGCAATGACATCCTGACCCCGGAGCAACTCAAATCGATCTGTATAGGATTGAATTGTGTGTCGGTATATGTACACGTAAAGTGTATGTAAAAGCAAATGTTGCCATGCCTGTGCACATATGCCGGTATAACAAGTTGTTGCAGTGACCGCGTAATGTAGTGGTAGCACGCTTGGCTCCAGAGCAAGAGGGCCGAGTTGCGATTCCCGGTGTGGTCATTAACTTTGGCAAAACTTCAGCCAGGGGTCGTCCAAACCGTATAGTACCAACATTGTGTATAGCGGCCTGGAGCCACGGTTGGACGTCTATTATTGCTCCCTTCCAAGCAATGGATGATAATTTGTAACACAGTCACTTCTGGGGTGCGATAATTAGAAACACAATTGAGTTTGAAAGCGGGGTTTTTAGCGACAAATGGTATCGTTGTTGTAGTAACTGTTGTTAAACGCTGCATCTGGTGCAAGTATTTGATAAGACGTCATAGTGTGATTTGATTGAAATTGAAGTAGAATTATTATAACTTGTTAGCTTTGATTTTAATAATAAATTTTAAAATTTGAAATTGGTAATTTTGATATTGGTTTGAACAACGGAATGATTGTGAATAGCTTGTTGGGATGAACAGAGTCGACAGCCGACACACACCCACACACACAGGCAGATTTTCATTGTGGGGTTGGTAAATGTTAGTTATCATTTGGGGTCTGCCGGCTACGAGATGGGAGAATTGGCAGGGTGCAACCGGAATTGTGGTTCCGGTAGGGAAATCCGGCATTTTTGACACAAATTTTCCGGTATTTTTCGTATTGAAAATTTTTTCTGATTCGAAAATTTAAGAAATATTGGCATATTATTCTAATTTATTTTTCTTAAATTGTCTGAGCGTGTATTGGCAAAATTTTTCAGTGTGTACCATATTCCATATTTTATCATACGTTTTCGGACACTGCATTTGTTTCAGGATTTTGGCATCCTAAATGGTGTTTTTACACCGTTAAAAGCGATAAAATAGCGTTAACAACGAATTTTTCGGTAACAATAATTTTTTCTGGTTCCTGTTCCGGTTCCGGTATTTTATCATTCCGGTTGCCCACTGGGTATTAGATTCTTAGGGTTAGGCTTTAAAGTAAGATTTTTGCTATATTTAGTGTTTCATTTAGAGGGTTTATCACATGAATATTTTCTATTTCCAATGAGACCTACTTTTATGCTAGGATTCGAACTCGGGTGACTGGCGTGGGAGGCGTATACCATCACCACGCAGCTGTAGGAGCTTGACGCTCGAGCCCGAGGGGGCTCTCACGTCATGTGGTGATTTAGTACAATGTATACGTGTTGCAATTGTTACACACGGTGCGATTTATACTATTTAACGTATATACACTGCGCTGAGTTTCCTACAGGCAACTCAGTGTGAGAAGGGGTTAAAACGGAAGTTTTGTTCCAACTAAAATTTTAAGTTAGAGTCGAGTAAACGTGTATATATATGCAGTGTACCCATAGTCAAGATATATATACATTTGTTAATGTTTGGTTGCAGAAAATTCGGCTAAGGAACGAGCGGCGCTTTTGTAGTTTTTCCCCGCACACGACGCAGATGTGGGGGGGGCGGGTGGCGGCGGCGAGTTTTATCACTTGCAACATAGAATACTTTGTGTTTTTGTTTTAAAAACGGATTTCTAGTGCGAAAATTTTGAGTCAATTTTGCGTTATGTTTGTCATGTAGCTGCCGCAATCGTGAGAATTTAACGATTTGAAGGGATACTATTAAGCAGGATGTCGGGATGTCCCCATTGAAGCTTTCGACTGTAAGCATTTTTTTTTTGATTGAAAACTAAAATTACTGAAATAGTGGTTGAGTTTGTCGCTTAGGCACCTGAAGTGCATAGTGCATGGACTTGGAGGGGAGGGGTCATAGACCCCTGAAGGAAAGGCAACCGACCACAGAAAAAAACAGAACCAAAAACCACCCCCCACACCCATCCCCCACACACCCTCAACCTCAATCTAACAAAAAACAAAAAACACCCCCACACAACACACACCCCACCCACACACCCAACCAACCCCACCCCCTCCACCCCCACCCCCAACACCCCCCACCCACCCCCCCCCCCCCCCCCCCCCCCCTGATTACCGTACACTTTACGTGTACTACCGACACACGAGATCAATCCTATACAGATGGGATTAGTTGCTCAGGTCAGAATGTGGGTGACCGGGACCCAAGTTGGAACACGTAAGAAGATTGCTACCGTCATGATCCACAATCTAGGGATATATCGTATGTTGTAGTCAACCAGATCAATTGGACTTAAACCAGGACGTTACGACTTGGGTTCATCTGCGGCGTAACCTTTCGATGCGTGGCGCCCTCCTGACTGGCTATACATTAATATCTCAAATACGATTAGCGATGCGAATACTTTTCTGATTGGCTAAGTCGCCACCTGTTGGCTACTAAACAGTTTCACTGAGCAAAGTGAACGAGCAGCCGGACGCGCAGCCCGCCGTTGGCCAGCCCAAGTCGTAATTACGCCCTGGAGCCGATCGGATTGGGCTGATTACAAACTAACTCGGCATCGACTAGGTAACAACAGTGAAAAAAGTAGAAAATATTATACAGTAAAAGAGTCATAGCCGAAATTATCTACTGTAAACACAACAATCATATGGGTCTCAAAAAATTTCCATACTGATTCCATTTAACTTAAGACTAGGCGGGTGTCAAAAATTTCCATTTTTATATTCCACTTAGGCTTAGGCTTAAGCTTAGGCGAGTCTCGAAAATTTCCGTTAACTATAGCTTAAAACTAACAAGATCTCAAAAATTTCCCATTTCTGGCCATCCAGACTAAACTACATTGCGTTTAGCATCTATTTGTATATTTATGCAGTACCTATCACCAATGAAATCACCTGCTAGTTAGTCAGCGTTCACAAAAATTTTGTTAATCCCAAAAACAAACCATCGCGGAGTTGAAACACTGAATCCAGTTACAACCAATCGGCAGCTGTAGTTAATACAGTGTCGTTTTAAATTTTCGCAACATCCAACTGTTCAACGACGAGGTAGTTTTACTCTGTCTCTCTTCAAGCA